>CAVNYN010268760.1:0-39872 GCA_963692815.1 Nyctanthes arbor-tristis | reverse complement strand
CTAGCATTTTTTACTCAACTTCTCATGCCCCTTTATGTAAAGGCAGAGAACAGAAAATGAAGAAAACTGTAAAAGAATCTAGATCTTGAGTAAATAGCCATAAAAGCTAAGGTCAATAACAAAAGGTCTAATGCATATGGGTTAAGCACCATAATCTACTTAAGGCAGAACCTTGAGCTTTGGCACTCAAGGAATAAACTTTGGTGCCTTCTATTAAAATCTTATTGGGCATGGAATTAAAAGCACCTCATATAGCCTTTTGGAACAATAGTTTAAGGAAAAGTGATGAATACTATTTATCTTTGCTTATGTGTTCTTCTCCTTGAATTTCTCTATTAACATCAAAGAAGGATAAGAATTACTATTTTTACTTCAAGAAGAAACAAATTGAATATAAAAGTGAATACTATAGAGGCCGAAGCACATCCTACAATGAAGATAGCAAAGAACAATACATGTCATGAATTTGGTACCTTCAATAGGTCACGTTAAATTATAGCAGTGTTGGTCTGTCAAACAATTAATATCATTGATGGTGTATGCTATATTTTAAGTAAAATTGGATAACAATTAGGAAATGATGTTTATTAGAAATAGAACAACAATAAACTCAATTTGTGACAATTGAAATGCTAAGAAATCAATTTTTATGGCTTTCTTTCCTTCTCCTGAATCTCTTTTGTCCTATACTTATTCTTTATAAGATGAAAGGAAGTCGAGAAAAACTTGTTTATACTTGTGTTTTCAACTTTATTTTCATGAGGAACAGTGCGAGACAATCAGATCCATTTTCCTCGACTGTTTTAACAAGCAATTTTTTTTTATAAATAGGCATCAACAACTTGCACTCTAAACTTGTACTTCTAGTAACACATTAATATACTATTCATGTTAGTATCTTCAAAAATAACTGATTTTAGCAAAGGCCCTTCTATCGAATACATAGTGAATTTCATATCATACGTAACTACCTTGATGGTAAAATTAGTGAGATTGTCTTGCTTGTAGTTGCATTTATCTTGCCGAGTTAACTCAGTTTTTTTATAATTAAAGAAAGCTTCATCCATCAAACGGTGTGTCTTATTCACTATAGAAAGAACAAAATAGAGATGCCAGGTGTCACTAGACTTCAAGAACCGTGTGAAAGTGTCCTTCATAGTGATGGGTTTTGCTATAGCCTACAGCTCGTGAGATAGTGGAGTGACAAACCCTTGTTTATGATTTAAATACGCGATTTTCATCTAATTGAAAAGGTAACAAGTAATGCATCAAGTAATTTACCAAAAGAAAACCTAATATAATTAAAGCAACACAACATGGAGCCTTCGTGAATTCGAAATTGTTGGATAACTTATTTTTACCAAAAGCTTTTGGGATTAGATTATAATCAATTTGAATTATAAATCAATAAAAATGAGTGCTAGACAAACGCCCGGTAAGCAGCCTCTTTCTATTTTGAAAGAGAAATAGATATTGTGAAAATGAGTGGTGGAGATTTGTGTGGTACATGTGTGGAAGTGATTCGTTTGACAAAATTCTAGTTTAAAATAGAATTATTTTGATAACATAGTACAAATGTAACAGAATAGGAAGATTTGCAGTATGGCTACTCCGTGACACTAGCAAAACCCTCACTAACTACTCTTCAATTCAAAATTGCCATCTACTTTCCCTTGCGTGGAGGATGAACAAAGCCATCATTGCATGCACTCTGCAAGCTGTCTTAATTGTTTTCTTCTCAAATTTAGGCCTCTTTTTGGTGTTTTCTACCTTCCACTGTATTCTCAAGCGGTCCAGCAGTGTCCTACTCTCAAGGCTTACAAAGAGACAAAACTAAAAAGCATGAGAGTCTGCTTATATATAGGTGTAGTAATATTAAACTTCTTCACAGAAAACATAAAGAAGCAGAGTTAGTGAGAGAGAGAGAAGTGTGAAAGAAGAAATGGCAGTAGACCTAAGACAAGTCCTGGCAGCAATTCTCACATTCTCTATGTTCCTCATGCTTGGAAATATGGTAAAGAGGGACCATATTGATCCTCTTTTCGTAAGTCCTTTATCACAGTTATTATTATTGTATACTCAGATCTATGATTGAGTCGTGGTTCTATCCCACCATCTCTGCATTGTTCCCCAAATACACGCTATTTTGTATTTAAGTTTCTAAATCTATTCTATTTTATTTATCCTTGTGTTCTTAATTTTTTCTTAGTTTTGCTTTTTCCTGAACAGTATCTTGCAAGTTGTTTCAGAGCTTCTTGCCAAAATTTTATGTGATTATACTCAGGCTAAAACTGAAGAACATAAAGCACAGGCCAAAATTTTGTTTCTTCTTATTACCTTACTGCCAAGATCAGTTCTGAGAGAATAATTTTTAGTATGTATTTTTGGGATTTAAGTAATAAGTGGAAAGAGAAGAACAATTATTAAGTTAAACTGTTTTACGGTTCTGATTCATCTTGATTTCATTATTTAAATAAAGCTTCTATTCACAGTTTGGGAACAAAAAAAAGGTAATCCATTAAAATCATTAACTGTCATTTTCCTTAAAAAAATAGATTACAAGGCATGATATTAATGCCATCAGAACAGTGTGAGGAGCATACAGTTTCTATCTAGAAGAGTGAGCAAAATATTTGAAATGGATTTTTTTTCCCTACAGTTCCTTTCATTCTAATCCCATATATCATTCTGATATTTCAATTTAACTCATTTAAGGGTAGAGAGAATTTTTCCTAAACACTAGCTGTTGGTCATAAAGCTGTGCTCTATAACCAAATAAACATCTAGCAAATTAGCGGTAAAGTGGAAACAGAATTGACTCTCACTTTGAATTATGTTACAATCTGTAACATATTATTTCATCAAACCAGATGTCAGGATTCTTTCCTCATGACATCTTGTCTTCTGATGATTCATCTTTTATAAATAGTTGAAAATTTTAAACTATTTAGCCTGGTACTGGGCAAATTTGTCTATTTGTTTACCAACATTAGCGTAGCGTTCTTGTTAAAGAATTACAATATTGTAACATAGTCCACGTGAAATTCATTATTATCTGATAAGACTCCATATGCATGTTATTTTGGATGTGAATTCACTTGAAAACTTTGTTGAAAGCATTCATGTTTCTGAACTGAGAAGATCCCATATGCATGTTATTTTGATGTGAATTCGCTTGAAAGCTTTGCTGTTGAAAGCATTCATGTTTCTGAACAACACTTGCAAATGCTAGCCTTTTCTGTAGAAGTTATTGCAGAGTTAATCCTAAATTTTAGTAGCTTTTGTTTCAATACTCATATTCAATTGTCTCTATGAACTCTGATCATGTATAAGAATGATCCCAGAAATTCAACGCAATCAAATATTCTAAACCAAAAGGAGAATATATTTCTTAAAGGGGCTCAGAACTTCACTCTATTTTTTCTATTTCTTTCCTTTTTTGGCAGGAAACTGTTCCAGAAGCTCCTAGTGCCAACCATGACAATGAAAGCAAGGCACAAGGGTTTAGACTGACTGAGATGAGCTATGGTCCATGGAAAGATGGTCAGGCTCAAAAATCTTGTTGGCATATTCCCCCAGTTGGTAAGTCCTTAAACGTGACAGTATGTAGCAAGAATATGTTTTAGCTGCTGCTGTTGACTCATTCTTCATTTTTTCTGTTTCTTTTGTAGAAGGAAAGCAGTCCAAAGGAAATGTATTTTTCTCGCTGACCAATGGCCCAGAGTATCATGCTGCACAGGTATGCTGCTTTTCTTGCATTTTATTTATAAGCTGATAAAAAAGGATATAAAGAATGACTGGATAAAGTGGTTTGGCTCACAAATCGTTACCAGCTTGGCCTGTCAGCTTTAAAATGCTCATCCTGGCAGCAATCCATCAAAGGTATAATAAGGATGATGACCCAGTTGAGATATATGGGAGAAAGGCGTTAGTCCAGACGACCAATGTGTTTAGCACTTTTGGGATTGATAGCTTAAATATTGGTTTCAGCAACAAATGCGTCGACTCCATAGCCAAAATCCTAAACTCTTGAGATGGTTTTTGGTCATGTTAAGTGAGTGGTCTTCCACAATTTCTTATTTGCTGTCAGATTGCAAATGCTGTGTTCGTGGCTAGGCATCTTGGGGCAACGCTACTGTTTCCTGATATAAGAGGGACCCAGCTTGGGGATAGAAGGTGAGTTGTTGCATATAGATTAACCATTTCATAATCCTATTTTCCGCTTAATTCTGCTAATATTTAGATTATTGATCGTCTAAAAGAAAATTTTAAGTTAATTTGTCTCCTTTCGATCGGATTTATATTTAATATATGTAATGCTTCTTTAACGGCCAAGGGAATAATCTTTGTGAAAATCAAAATGAATTCTAGAACAATTAATGGAAGAAATATTATTTGGAAATGAAATCCTTGGTTTACCCTAGAAATTATTATTCTCTAAAATTTTGTTTTATATGAGATGCTAACAATTTGACTGAAACAGACCTGGTAAAGAATGTTTAAGATAATTAATCAAATTCTATCCTATTTAAATCACTTTCAGGGACTTCGGAGAAATTTATGATGTGGAGGATTTCGTAGCGACCTTGGGTCAAGTAGTCCAAGTGGCCAAGGTTAAGCCTACTGAAGTATCCAGCATGAAAGTCAGTGCTGTTAGAGTCCCTGAAAGAGTCTCAGGGGATTTCATTAATTCCAATATTGAGCCAATATTTAGGAGTGAACGAAACTTGAGACTCTTCACTTACTCCAATTCCTCAACCGTGGCAAAATCAAAAGAAACCAAGCACTCAAATCCATACCAGTGCCTGGCTACATTTGGAAGTCTCGGATTGCAAGCTGAGTTGCAGGAAGTTGTTGATTCGATGGTTGGAATGCTGCGAGGAATGGCGCAGAAAATGGGTGGACGCTTTGTGGCAGTGGACTTGAGGGTTGAAATGTTGGGGAACAAAAAGTGCCAAGAAAATGCTGCTGGAAGGAAACGCTGCTCTAATGCTACAGATATTGGTGAATTTCTGAGGAAGATTGGTTTCCACGAAGAGATTATTATATATCTGACTGAAAGTGGCTGGCATAGTCATCTCGATGCAATAAGGAACATGTTCCCCAACACATTTACAAAGGTAATCCCCCATCCTCTCCTCCCCCACAAAATCCCCATCCTGGCAAATCTCAGCTGGAGGAATTACTGTTTTGAATTTGTTCTTTATTTGGTACTTTATTTACGTTCTCAATTGAATCTCTCTTTTAACTGTTGTAATAGGATGCCATTGTGCCAGCCGATAAGAGGGCCCAGTTTCTGGGGTCAGAGGGTCGTCTGTATGAGAAATTCATCGATTTCAACATTTGCTCAGAAAGTGACGTCTTCATACCAGCCTACCCCAGCAGATTCTACGCCAGTGTTGCCGGGAATAAAATAGCTTCCGGCAAGACCCAGATATTTGTCCCTGCCAAAAGAAATTCACATTCAGCCGCCGACTATCTCTCCCCGTATGTAGCCCGAAAAAGTCATTTTGCACATTCTTGTTTCTGTTAATAACTGAAATCAGTATTGTGCTTATGTCTCGTGATTACTGATGATTAAAAAGCTCAAGAAAGTTGTGCCGGTTTGCTCTCTTTTATGCAAATCTGTACTTTGTATACAGATTTTCAATGTATGCAGGTCTCATTGGGATAACTTGGTCGTCAAACATGTTGATTTCTCGTCTGCAACAAGATCAAATCCGTCAAATGTCTCCTGTTTTCTTGTAACATTGTATACTAGATCATGCAGCTAGACTTGGTCATTAGCTTTTGTGTTTTTGTTTTTTGTTTCTTTTTTTCTCTAATTCTTGGATTCTAGAATGAAAAATCTGATGTAAAATTTTGATTTCGGTCATTCCTTATGAGATCATACATAATCGACAGGTAGAGTTGTTGATTCTAAAGTTGATTTCCAGTGCTTCTTTCAGAATAAAGTACATTCACGCAGTAGAGCAAAAATACGAAAGCAGGGACGAAATATGAGAACGGCAATATGTTAGCTTCCTTTCTTGAGCCATCGGCAACTATAACGGCCACATTTGCCGTTTGAGGTTATAAATCACCAAGAGAATTATACCATTTTGAATTACAACGTACGAATCACAATATCCATCTCTATCCCTTGGGAAGACCAATATCTCATATGTAATTCTAGCAGATCTTTATAATCAAGGGTTGTGAATCAAAATAAATAACAAAAGAAAATGAAAGCATTATTCCTTGAAAATGTGACTGTTGGTTGACCCCATTACACAGTTTGTTTCATTTGATATATGTTAACCAAATTGATTATGTTATATTTTATAACTCTTAACAAAATTCTATCTTATGTGAATCACTTTCAGAGACTTTGGAGAAATTTATGATGCCGAGAAGTTTATAGCAAGCATGAATGGAGTTGCTCAGGTAGCTAAGCTTAAATCTGCCGAAGTTTCAAGCACGAAAGTCAATACTGACAGTCCCTCAAGGCGTCTCTGAGCTATTCATTAAGTCCAAAGTTGTGCCCATATTTAGGACTCAACACAACTTGACGCTTCAAACTTACTTTGACTCCCTTACTTTGCTAAACTCGACACAAGCCAAGCACTTGAATGCATTCAAAAGTCTCAAGTTGCAAGCAGAGTTGCAGGCAGTGATTGATTCAATGGTTGGAACACTTAAAAGCATGAGCCAAAAAATGGGTGGGTGCTTTGTGGCAGTTGACTTGAAGGTTGAGATGTCGGGAAGGAAGAGGTGCCAAGAAAAAGATGCTGCAAGCAAACACTGCTATAATGCTGAAGAAATTGGTGAATTTCTGAGAAAGATTGGTTTTCACAAAGAAACGACCATATACTTGACTCAGACTGGTTGGCATAGTAGTATCGATGCTTTGAGGAATAGATTTCCCCAACACATTTACAAAGATGTATTCCCCTTGTTTTGGTTTCATATGTCAGCAGGAGGATACGGCTTTAAATTTTCTTTATATGTCCTGCAACTGTTCTTTTATCTGTCTCTTCAGTTTCTGATCTAGATTGTAAAATTGTTATAGGAAGCAATTATGCCGGCTGACGAGAGAGCTAAATTCATGGGGTCAGAGGGTTGTGATTATGAAAAATTCATCGATTATAGCATTTGCACAGAATGTGATGCCTTCATGTCGGCGTACCCCAGTTGGTTCTACGCCACTGTCACAGGGAAGAAAATAGGTTCTGGCAAAACACAAATATCAGTTCCCACAAATAGGACTTCAGAATTGGCCAGTGACTATCTTTCGCAGTACATAGCCACCAAAAGTCATTTTGCACATTCTTGTTTCTGCTAGAAACTGATATCTGTATAGTACCATGGCAGTTCTGTATATGTTTTAGTAACATAAATTGAAATGCTCCAGAAGTTGGACTATTACTCTTCATGTTAAATGCAAATATGTGATTTGTTTACAATGTTGCGTCTGTGCATTGTCTTTATATTGCCATGTTTGTTTTTGAAGTTAATATTTGGGATCAACTTTTTTGGTTTTTCCAAAAATACATTGGTTTCTCTTCTGCAACAAGATCAAAGGTTCGACTTTCTCTTTCGTACAATGCTGCATGCTAGGCTTATACGACTTACCTGATTCAAAATGTCGATTTCACAGTTTGAACAAAACAATCTTTTTCGAGTTCCAAATCAACATGAAATATGGTTTTCTTTTAAGGATTTCTGGAAATCTTCTGTCCCCCTTTCTTTCCCCCCTTTGAAACAGCTTAAGCCTGAGCCAATCACTAGAATTGTTCTGCTGCTTTGTATATGAATCAAGACGAGAAGAAAACTATAATGGCATGTTGTGTCGTTACGGATGGTCCAAATAATGGGGAGAAGAAAGTATAAAAGAAATTGTAGAACCAATTTCCAATTGCGGATAAAGTATTTCTTAGTCGCGAGGTGATCGATGTTGCAAAGCATGAGAAGTATCATATTTCGTCCTATTAGTAAAATAAAAAAAACCGACATGTAGATAAAACTTAAGTGGTTTAATGGTATACAAATAGTTTCCTGTATCCTTCACTACGGTTCAATTCTCCTCTTCTACAATCCCTTTGGCCATTGTATAATAAAAAAAGTTTGACGTCTTATCCAATGACAGCCCCTCATCTAGGCCGAGTGGCGGGATATATGGGAGGAGAAAGGGACTCTGCCCCGAGGGATAGGGTAAGTACTTTATAAATTTTTCATGATAACAATCATTCTAGTTTTACATAAAATATTACACAATGCATGTGTCTCGTTGGACTTTAGAAACATTTTCAAAAACTTTTCGAAAATTTTGTTAAAAAACTTTCAAGGTGTGCATGAATGCACGTCACATGTATTTCAAATACAAGTTATGTGTATTTCAAATCTACATAGTAATATATGTCACATGGGTGAGAAGTTTTTAAGCAAAACTTTCAATAAAAGTAATGTGATGTATGAGAAAATAAGATCCTACAGTGTGACTCTGTAAAATTTTTTTTAAAAAAATGTAAAATTTTTATAGCTTAATTCGACAACAATTAGCCAATTAATAAGTGACAGTTTGTGCAGATAGGCATTGGAATTAGGTTTTCAATATGGCACAAAGTTTATTATGTAATCACGAGGCATTTTATCATACTCTCATGTGGATGTGGTAAGTCGTTCACTTCATTTGGCAACCATTTTAATTGGGATAGT
Source organism: Nyctanthes arbor-tristis (assembly GCA_963692815.1). Classification (NCBI taxonomy): domain Eukaryota; kingdom Viridiplantae; phylum Streptophyta; class Magnoliopsida; order Lamiales; family Oleaceae; genus Nyctanthes; species Nyctanthes arbor-tristis. The sequence goes on along the minus strand of CAVNYN010268760.1, from coordinate 31,175 downwards.
TTATAAATAGATTTAAAATTCAAATTTTGTATAGATATCGTCATTTAATGATGTCATGAGTTAATAATTAAAATTATATGAAAAGTTACATCACATTAAATATGTCACTTGATGGTGTGTTGTTATGTGGTTAAAATTTGAAATTTAAATTTGTTGAAAAGTAGGTTTTTTTTTAAATAACTAATGATAAGCTCTCGTGATGAACGGATGACTTTATATAATAAAATCTATTATCGATTTTTATTAGCGTAGAAAACATCACTAGTATCTAAATATATTATTATATTGGTCAAAAAAATAAAATAAATATATTATTATATATAATTATAATTATAATAATAATGATGATGATGATGATGATGATGATGATACTGGCTACTAATCTTTGGTGGTTATTGGCTAAACATGCGAGCCACCTGAAAAAACATTGTGCAAATCGCCATGGCCGCCATGATCATATATATATAGATAGAGAGAGAGAGTGTGTGTGTGTGTGTCTATATATACGATCCTGGATCATTCATGACTTCTGAAATTTTTGTGTCCAGGTGTTCTGCGACAACTACTTAGATGGAGGCTATCATGTGCCATATGCACATAAAGGTCTAGCATCTGGTCTCAATCTTGAGTCATATTATACCAAGGTATCTCGAATGTATTTCTGGCCCTTTTTTTTTTTTGGTGGAAAGTTGTACAAACGTCTTATTGCTTATAAATATTGGGTAGATTGGATAGCCTAAAGTCTTAACAGTATTAAGGAAGAAAAAGAAATCAAAAATCCTATGCACTATTGTATCCATTGTTCTCTAGCTTCACACCGGACATACATGACATTTTCATGCATGTATGATTAAAGTTATTTTTGAAAATATTTACCCTTAACTTGCCTTTGTCTAATTTGTACTTTGGTTTGTATATGTAATCCTATCCTTCTGATCATCGAGATGTTTGAGAAAGTTAGCATCCAAAGCTGTGCCGGCAGTGCCACAAATAGTGAAGAATATGATCGACTTGGCTCAAATGCTTTGTATGCATTTGTTTATCCAAACTTTATGATTAATAGGTCAGTGATCAATACTTAAATATATCTTGTTTGTTTAGTACATTTTCTTATTTGAAATATTTACAATATGAGCTCAATATGGTCTCTTCTGTAACATAGGTATGGACCATGGATGGATACAAGTCTCGTAGTCCCATTGGGTGTTCAGAAATGCCAAGTGATTTTTGATTATTTTCTTGATCCTTCTCTTAGGGTAAGGTCCAACCTTTATACACTTCATGATAACCAAATGCAATGATCCAGAGAAGTATTTATAGCATGATAAATTATCTATTTGTCTCCAGGTTGTATACTATTGAATTTAGGATTCAGTGAAATATAAAAAGTTGTACTATGAAGTCCATATTTAACTATTTCCCAGGTTGTATAATGTATCATGGTATTGATCTGTCATCCTAATTTTTTATGAAGGAAAGATTTTGTTCGCCTGGCGTCTAAAATATGCTAAAATGTTTTCTCTAAAAATATTTAATACTCCTTGATGTAAATCAGTCCTCTTCCTTTTAATCCCCAATTATTTAACATATCTGCCAATGTAAATCAAGTTGTATAAATTAATGAGATGAGATATGCTATTGATCTTGCTCTCTTATTGAAAATGAGCATTCTGTGTATTGTGCCTTGAAGAGGACTCGAACCTCCACTTATTTAGCATTCGATTTTGAGCCAAAGTACTGCAAATTTAGAATGTATATGATCACATTGGTTAACTTTTGAGGGTACTATTTTTCTGCATAATATTTGCTGGACCTGTCATTTCCATAAATCCTTCCCCAAGTGGTGGTGATGAATTTGTTGGTGCTGTTCCTCTGGACAAAAACCCAGGATCATGGAATTTTTTCATGACCATTAATTCTAGTTTCCTGGTTTTTTTATGATGAGGGAAGAATAACTTGCTAGCTGAAAACCCAAAGACAAAAAGGTCGATTGTACAACTGTATTTAGGTTGTTTGGGGTAACTGAAGTGTCTTGACATGTTCTTCCAAATTTGTTTATCCCCAGGATAACAGTGAGTTTATCAGAGAGAGTTTGGAGGACAGTGTGGAAGTGCAGGTCAGATAACTCATTTTCATTCACTTTTAAATATGAAAAATTCGGCTATCATACTGTGTGTTTAATTTGGTACAAAATTTTCCGCAGATGGAAGACATAGTTTTATGTCAAGCTGTTCAACGGGGCCTTGAATCTCTGGCATACAACATTGGCCGATACAGTCCAAAAGTTGAGATGGCTATGCATCATTTTCATTGCCTGCTCCATGGAAATCTCAGCAGCTGAATTTCATGGTAAAGAAAGGACCTTTATCGTGGGAAGTGGAACTCCATCCAGTCCCGAGAAATCTGAACCTGGCCTGGGAGAAAATCATGTAATGTAACTTCTACCAGGTCCTTTTCCGAAGGAAAAATTGGCGGGAATTAATAAACCAAAATTTTTCATTTTTCTTTTCTATTTTTTCCCATTTCTTTGAATGGGATGCGTGTGGTGTCTTCTATCAAATATCGGGCAGCAATCGATGGTACGCATGCTTCACAGAGTGTTACTGAAACCTGAAAAAGGAAAATGTAATAGGACTTCACTTGCTTCTGTTTCAAGACTTCTCCATTGGCACTATAGAATATGAACTGAAACATGAGATCGATGAGACAAGTCAAAATTTCTCTTGCAGTTGACATTGACTACATGGTAAACGTAGAAATTTTCCTATACCAATACCAAGAAATTCTAAAAATAGAGGTGTAGAAAAGCGTCAAAACTAAACTTTAAGCTTATGCGTGTTGAAGCGGCCAATGCATGAAAAGGTGAGGCATGAAATACAAACTTCAAGTCTTAATGCCTGCGGGCTTCTTAAGATACAAAATAGTGGGTGGGCTGTGGAACCTTTTCTTTTTTAAGACAGGTTAAACCTAAACTTCTTAATTATAGAGATTGCAAGTTTTCCTGTGCACTATCAGGGTTGTGAATATTTGTGTGCACCATTTGCGAATAATTTGTTTTGTTTCCGTTGAACTGAAATATGGAATTCTCCATTCAACTAAGATTTCAATTTGGAGAATTTCCCGTTTCCTTGAATCAATTTTCCTAAACTTCCTAATCAGAATTGTGACCTTTGCAAGAGTTCGATGGAAGTCACATGGATGTCTGCATCTTGAAGGGTCGAGAAATGTTGGGATATTTTATAGTGGGTGACACATGTTTGACAAATTACTTCACTTAAATTATGTATCAAATTATTCAATAGCGAAAGTAAAATTTTGATGGCGATCCGTGGATAATTCGGCAGAAGAAGAGAAGGTGATTCGGTGCTCCTTTTCTTCAGTTTTTATTCGGCCGCGTCAATTCTCAATTGTTATTCCCTCTTTTGGCTTAGTCTGATTCGGTGACTCCTTTTTGAATGTTCTCTCTCCGAGTGGAGAGTTTTGATATGTCCCTTCGATCTGGAGGGCTTTGTCTATTTGTGCTTTTATTTGGCAACCCCGCCAAGAGCAATGAGTATCTTATGTTGGAATGTGCGGGAGAATGGGAGGCCCTCGCACATCACGAATACGGAGCTTGCTTCGATCAAAGTCCCCTACCTTAGTTTTCATCATCGAGACTAAGGTGTTTTGGATTTAGGGCAGAGGAGTTACGGCGTTCTTTTGAGTACTCGGGGAGTTTTCATGTTGATTCACGAGGGAGTAGTGGAGGCTTGTGTTTTATTATGGAATGATGATTGGACTGTAACTATTAGAAGCTACTCGGCTAGACATATTGAGGCCTCAGTTGTCACAGAGATGGGGGAGCAGTGGAGTTTTTTTAGGAGTGTACGGTGACCCAGTGGAAGGTGGGAGGCATCATACATGGCAGTTGTTTAGACGGTTGTGTATGAACCACATGCAACTTATGCTTTTACTAGGGGATTTTAATGAGATCCTAGTAGACGCAGAGAACGTTGGGGGTCTAATTGAAGACGTGGGAGCGATGGCGGGTTTTCGAGAAGTGGTTCAAAATTGCAGTCTTGAGGATCTGGGGTTTTATGGCCCTGGTTTTACATGGAAGAACAATTCAGTGTGAGAGAATTTTATCACGGAACGGCTTGATAGGGGATTAGAAACATCATCGTAGACAGCTTTGTATAGGAGGAACCAGGTAACTCATCTTGACTACTATAGTTCTGATCATTGAGCTATTCTTTTGGAGTTGACACAGAAGGAGAGATGGATCTCGTAAGGAGGAGAGTTTTTCACCGTGAACCATATTGGTTAGGAGAGGCAGGCTGTTCGGATGCAATTACTCATGCGTGGCGAGGGGGAAGGCACTGCCTGTTACGAGAAAGATTGATTAATTGCCAAGCAAAACTTTTGTAGTGGAACAAGTGATGAGATCCCCGTTTGGCAGCGAATAAGCCGTGTAAGGGAGGAGTTGAGCGCAGCATATAGTCAACCAAATGGGGATATTGGGATTAATCATGTTTCGGTTCTTGAGAAGGAGTTGGACTCTTTGTTAGAGGAGGGGGAACATTTTTGGGCACAGAGAGCTCGGTCTGATTGGTTAGCCATGGGAAATAGGAATACTTCATTTTTTCATCCGATCTCTGGTCGGAAGGAAAGAAACACGATTCGGGGACTGATGGACAGAGAAGGGGATGGAGATTCAATCCGGAGGTGGTGTGTGATTATTTCTCAGACCTTTTTACATCATCTTACCAGGATTGGGAGGTTTTCTTCTCAGAGTTGGGCAATGGTGGTACACGGCTATCAAAGGAGGGGGAGGAGGCTCACTTAGTGCAACCTTTTACCGGTGAGGAAGTGACGGCGGCACTTTTCAGCATGGGTGGACACAAGACGCTGGGACCAGATGGTTTCCACGCAGTATTTTTCCATTGTAACTGGGAGACGGTCCACATGGAGGTAACAAATTTTGTTTTGCATATTCTTAATGGCGAAGTTACGTTAGACAATGTTAATGATACGTTTATAGTGCTTATTCCTAATAAAGAATCTTACACTTATTATTGATTATCGACCTATTAGTCTGTGTAATATTGTGTACAAAGTAGTTTCAAAAACAATAGCTAATAGGCTCAAGTGTGTACTATCTAGTCTTATTTCACCTTTTCAAAACGCCTTTGTCCCAGGTAAGCTCATTATGGACAATGTCATTTGTGCTTTCGAGCTCATGCATTCACTTCAGAAGAAGGCTGGAGGGGGCAATGGTGTGATGGTTCTTAAACTGAACACGAGTAAGGCGTATGGCGGGGTAGAATGGAGTTTTCTGATTAAGATGAAGGAATGGATGGGTTTTTCAGTTCATTGGAGGAATTTGATTATGAAGTGTATTTCTACAGTAAAATTTTCATTTCTAATCAATGGAGAGCTGATGGGAGAAGTAATTCCGTCACAAGAACTGAGGCTGGGGTGCCCATTATCCCCCTATCTCTTTCTTCTGTGTGTAGAGAGGCTATCTCAACTTATTTTGAAGGGGGGATGGGATGGAAGGCTTAGAGGTTTTAGATGTAATAGATATGGACTGCAAATTAGTCATCTCTTTTTTGTAGATGATAGTGTTCTTTTTGGGCAGGCCAATATTGCTGAATCTCAAGAGATTGGACGTATACTGCAGCTCTATGAGTGAGTGCCGGGCCAAAAGGTAAACTTAGGCAAATCCTAAATAACTTTTTGTCCTAATACAGACCAGGTTACACAATCCCAAATTGTTGAATTCTGGGGACTGGAGCGATAATAGATCACATTACACTTATTTGGAATTGCCATCTTTTATTGGGAGGAATATAATTGAGGTTTTGGCGGACTGGAGGATAGGGTGTGGAAAAAGGTGTAGGGTTGGCGGCGAAAATTATTCTCAATTGGCAGGTGTAAGGTGTTGATTAAAGCCATTATTCAGTCAATTCCCAACTATACTATGAGTTTATTTAGACTTCCTGAGGAATTGTGTGGGGAGCTAACTAAAATGGCTTCCTCTTTTTAGTGGGGAGATTCGACTGAGAAGCGGAGACCCAAGTGGATGGCGTGGGAGAATGTGTAATTCAAAATTTGAAGGGGGTGTGAGATTTAGAGATTTACTAGGGTTTAATCGAGCCTTGGTGGCAAAACAAAGTTGGTGTATACTCACTTTTCCAAATTCGTTGGCAGCAGATATCTTGAGGTCGAACCATCGATTCTCAAATTTTTGGGATGCAGATTACAAATCGGGGTGTTCGTATTTATGGCATAGTATTATGTGGGGACGACAGCTTATCAAAAAGGGTGTGAGATAAAGGATTAGGAATAGGGAGAAGGCACTGGTTTTTTCTAACCCATGTTACCTCGTCTGAGATCGGTTAAACCAATCACATCTACTTGAGAGAACCATATGATGCGGGTGACTGAGTTGATGGATGGGAATGGAGGGTGGAATGTAGAGCTTATTAAATAACAGTTTCATGAAATGGATGGGGATTTGATCTTGTCTATACCATGTGGTGATATTAATACGGAGGACACAATAATGTGGCATTTTGAGGCCAATGGAGAATATAGTGTGAAAGAGGGATATCATCTTGAGATGCAATTAAGAAGAGAGGCAAATGGAGCGGGTGAAAACGGTTTGATAGGGTGGTGGAAAGCTCTATGGAACTTACAACTCACAAGCAAAATTAAATTCTTTATTTGGAAGATCTTTATGGATATATTACCTATGAAATATGCATTATGGCGAAGGCATCTGATGGAAGATGCGAAATGTCCTAGGTGCGGGGTGTAGGTGGAGGATAGTTTTCATGCAATTATTGGTTGTCGACGGGTTTATGGGTTTTGGATGGATAATGTGTTTGGCAGCTGGATGGGAGACTTTTCTAGAGAACATTTAGGCGATTTTATTTTGCATGCATGGCGTGAATTGGATACTTTTTCCTTTGCATGGTTATTGGTGGCATTTTGAAAATGTTAACAGATACGAAACTGAGCCCTTTGGGAGGGGTGGATGGTAGAGAAGATGGTTTTATTTTGGCTGCTCATGTGTTTCTTGAGAAATTCTAGCGAGCTCATAGAGGAATGAGAGGGACGAGGGTGGCGGATAGGTGGATAGTGCCGAGCAAAGGATGGATTAAAATTAATGTGGATGCGGCGGTATTGTTGGGGAAGAGAATAGTCGGGATGGGAGTAGTTTGCCGGGATCACAAGGAGACATTTGTAGCTGCCAGTTCAAATGTGGTAATTGGGCATTTTTCACCTCATGTTGGTGAGTGTTGGGCACTGTTGAGAGGAGCTCAGTTGGCATAAGAACATGGTTTTCAACATGTTGTATTTGAACTAGTAATGTCATACGCCTTATTAATAAGCCACAGATCAGAGCCCCTGAAGGCCCTTTGCTGGAGCAGATCAAATTGATTAATGGAGGATTGATGGATTATTAGTTTGTGTCGACTGGGAAGAAGGCCAATGATGTGGCCTACTTACTAGTTAGGCGAGCCTTTGATTATAATTTAAATTTGTGTTGGATACTAATCACTCACTTTTTATTGTAAACACTTTAACTTCTGATGCTCCTTTTGATTAATTAAGTAATGAAAATTGTTTAATTGGCCTGAAAAAAAAAAAACTGAAATATGGCAAGATGACAAGTACACACTCACTAAGTGACCCAACAAAAGAGAATACTTAATTCTCCCACCATATATAGGGAACCCACTTATTCTGTTCACCAGTAGTGTTGAAAGGAAGAATAATAATTATATTTGAACAAAAAATTGAAAAAAGAAATAATTTGACAAAAATCCATATGATCACTATTTTGATTTACAAGTAATATAACGTGCTGTCAGCAGGGGCGGAGGGAGGGGTATTCCTGGGTATGCACGTGCATACCCAGGTTGCCCAAGTTTTTTTCTTTTTATTTTTTCAAATAGTAAAACCCAAAATTATTTCCGCCGGAGAAGGAGCCGGAAATTTCACAGGAGGTGAGAAAAGGGAATTGGGAGACGTGCAGATGTGCAGGGAAGGAGAAGACAAGAAGTCCTTTATTGAATTTAGAAATTACAATACTACCCTTTAAATGTGCTAAGCACGCTTTCCCAATCAAATGAAATTCCCTTTTTCTTAATTAATTAATTAATTTCCATAGTCAAGATTTATTTATTTTTTTTTAACATTCGAGTTTGAATTTCAAACAGTTTTCATCGCCATTAAAGGCTAATATTGGACCAGTTATATATCAAACTAAATATTACTTTTTACTGAAATATATAGCTGACTATGAACAGTAATATTGAATCACATATGAATCATTTACTCCATCCGTCTCAATTATTTGGTTCTATTTTCCTTTTTAAAATGTCCCAAACATATGGTCACTCTTCTATATTAAAAAGTCTAATTCATATTACTTTACAAATATATCCCTATTTAGTACTTTAATTATAACTATCAAGTTTGAAATATACTCATTAAATATGGACAGATTATGAATGTGAATATCAAAATGTGTGCGTGTCTAACATTTTTCTTAATTTTTGTGAAAAGGCAAAGTGGAAGATATATTTTGGTCGGAGGGATTATTATATTTGTCTTCAAACACGGTTGTCGATAAACAATTTTGTTGACAATTTATAATGAAAAAAAAATCATGCTCGCAATAAAATGAAAATTTTGCTCCGACCCAAGTTGCAGAAAGTGAAAATGAGGGGAAAAAAGTTTGGTTGTTTTCTAAATCCCGCTAAAGAAAACTTTGTATAATATAATATGCCAATTGTTTCTGCTATTCCCTATGTGTTATTAGTTATTTCTCTATATCTCAGAGATTTTATCGTTTTATACTTTTATTACTATGTTCTAAATTCAGATGGACTTTTTTTTTGGGATATTACATTGACCTTTTTTATAAAATTGATAATGAACCAAGTTTATGAGGCTATGAAAATATAAAACTGTATTTTATTATGTAAAATTTTTTTGATAGATTAATTTGTGCATACCCAAAGGAAATTCTCTGGCTCCGCCACTGGCTGTCAGGACATTGCATTTATGAAATTATTATATCATGACCCTTTGTGGTTTTTCATCATTTCTTCCCTCCATTTTTCCTCCGAACGTGAGTTATAAGAGCGTGCATCTTTTTGTTTATCCAGTAGAAGCGGACTGCAAGACTAGGTCGATGAGACGAATCAAAAATCTTCTTGCAATTGAGATTGACTACGTAGTAAATGTAGAAATTTTCCTATGCCAATACCAAGAAATTCTAAAAATAGAGAGTATAAAAGTGTCAAAACTAAACTTTAAGCTTGCGAGTGATGAAATGCCACCAATGCTTGAAAAGGTGAGGCATGAAATACAAGCTCCGAGTCTAAATGCATGCGGGCTTCTTAAAATACAAAATAGTAGGTGGGTTGCGGAACCCTTCCGTTTTTAAGAGAGATTAAACCTAAACTCCTTAATCATAGAGATTGCAAGTTTTCCTGTGCACTCAGGGTTGTGAAAAATTGTGTACCATTTGTGAATAATTTGTTTTGTTTCTGTTGAACTGAAATATGACAAGATGACATATTCACACCCTCACTAAGTGACCCAACAAAAGAGAGTCCTTAATTCTTCCATCATATACAGGGGACCCCACTTCTGTTCTCCAAGTAAGAATAAAAATTATATTTGAACAAAAAATTGAAAAAAGAAATAATTTGACAAAAATCCATATGATTACTCTCTTGATTTACAAGTAATAATAATGTGATGTCAGGACACTGCATTTATGAAATTATTATCATGACCCTTTATTGTTTTTCATCGTTTCTTCCCCAGACTTTTCCTCCAAACGCGAGTTATAAGAGCGTGCATCTTTTTGTTGGTCCGGCTATAGAGAGGCAACCTCTCCTCTTACAGAAAGGTTGCACACACATGACCCCCTGTGATTGGGCGAATCACAGGGGGTCATGTGTGTGCAACCTCTCCTTAAGAGGAGAGGTTGCCTCTCTTTAGAAATTTTCTCTCTTTGTTTATCCAGTAGGAACGGCAGGACACTATTTACCATCCAAACAAAATTTTCAGACTTAAAAAACAAGTGTTAATTAGACTTTTTCAATGATCTGGTCTCTTGTGAGTTGTCCTCACACATTCCTGTGAAGTTCACATTTTATGCAAGTGAAACCAATGCCAAAACAACATTATAAATACACAACGCACAAAGATCGATCAATTCCTGAACGCCGGACTCTAGAAAACTGTACTTAAAATAAAAAGAATTTTGTTGACAATGTAAGAATCACAGCAGTTGAAAAAGAACGGATTTGAACTTTCACCTTCACTGTATAATAAGGTATTAAAGAGAGCAACTTCATATATTCACCACTGAAATGTAGCAGTTTATGGAAGACAAGACACTTAAAAAAAAAAAAAACAGCAAGGTTAGATTTGAGCTATATATGCTAATCTGTATTTTATCCACACGTTAGCTTGTATTGCAAACCACCTACCGAAAATGTAAGGCTGGCAGCTGACTTTTCCACTTCTGACAATTTAACCTGGAAAGCATAACATCAAAATCACTTAGCCGAGACTAACAAGAATTTGTTCCTGTGCCTGTGAAGAATGCTGGCGTGGAGAAAGCAGAACGCATACCTCTTGTTTCTTTTTCTTTACGAATTTTCTTCGTGAAAAATTCACTGAAAGGTCTCTCGGGAACTGGAATCAGCTTCACGACAATGGCTAGAGGCCAACTGAACACGGGAAAAAAAGGAAACCAAGATTTCATATCAGACCCAACACCACCATCGGAATCAGGCCAACTGTCTATGATTTAATGTGATGATATCTTTTAGCAAATAGGTATTCAAATTTATAGGATACTCAGCTAAAACAAAATTTAGAGTGGAGATAGTAACGGACCTGATTACACCGATCACAATAGAAACAAGCCACAGTTTCCAACTAAGTCTTACTGTTGAAGTAAACTTCCCGAGAAAAAATATTATGATAACCTGAACAGAAAGATTCAATTTACAAATTCCGATAAATTTTCAGATACATTCTATGAGAATGAGCAAAGAGAACGAATATAACCTGAAGAACCACTGTAAGCCCAACTATTCCCATAAAAAGATGGTTTTTAGTAACCCCTTTCCATACGTTTATCTCGTCAGGTTTTCTAGCATTGAATTCATTGAATATCTGCAATTACAAACAACAAAAAGAAATCAGTTAAAACGTGTGGAAAATAGGAGTTATATTGGCAAATTTAAGATAAAGCTGTCCGGCACTTCTGCACAATGATTCAACTATATTAAGATTTATAACTTAGAACTACACTGTGGAGTCAGCATAAGTTTTGGATATTCGACCACATAGCGTACTAAACAAAGATTCAAGTACTCCAATATACTTTAGCGGATTATATCAGCCTAAACCCCCCATATTGCGAGAGACAGAATGATCATCCTTGACTTTAACTGTAAGTAAGAGTAAAGCATTCAAGAGATAATTACTGTAAAATTAGACTATTATCTGAACTGAACAGGGATGTTCTGAAATAGCAAATTTGAAAAATAAAAAATAGAATTTTTTGGGAAGCTCTTGGATAATCTACATAAGATCATTGAACGGAATACAGCCAGCGATTGCCTGTATTTACAAGAATGAAAGTTTTCGAGCTTGTGTTTGTCTTCATGAATATCCAAGTCAAAAGGGGGAGTAGGAGAGTTGAGAGAGTATTCTTGAGATGGTAATCAATAACCTTTCAATAAATGAACATATCTCAGCACAAACATCCATTGATTTATTCTTCTATGCAAACAAAACAGACCAGTTGGATTCAAATACATGGGGATGCGAACAGGTTGCATACATATAATTAGATAACAAACAATTAATATTCAAGTATACATTTCTTTAGCCATAATCCCATGTTAATATAAATATAAATAAATCCTAAGTCATTTGCAGATGTCTCCCTGGCCCCTGCTCTATGTAGAAAAACACACAGAGGCTTTATTTACTTATCACAGTGAAATTACCTGACAAAGGACGAAAGCATTGAATATAAGCGTATTCTTCACTTTAAAAGCATGGTCACTTGTTTCATTCTCTAACTTCAGAATGCTTTCTCCACGAAAATTCAGGATTAGGAGAACAGTCACCTGATATAAAGCCTGCAAGTATTCAACCATCGATGGTAATATATCATTAATTTTAATGAATCATATTATCCTTTCTAGATCTAAAAACTTAATAATATAGTTAGCATAGAAGTTCTTGTACCTGAATTATCAAATTCCTCCACATGACATTTGTTATGAGAGGCTCCCTAAAAAATTGACAATAATATTCTATCAGTATGCAAATTTAGTCTCTGAAAGTCTAGGCTTTTGAAGGGGGGGCAAAAAAAAGTATTTATGATACAGACAAGAAATGGAAGGCCATCCTCCCCATATTGCAGTGGTTTTGGAAACTAAGACACACTTTCAAGCTGTACGTGACGTAAGAGGGGATGGGAAGCAAGCCATCAGCATTCCCTATTCCATTACAAAAACCAAACTCTGTACAATAGATTCCAGAAATAACTTATTTCCATGTGAATCCTCATTTCCCGTAAAATGATTCACCACGCTTCACAAACATCCCACACCCACAGAGCCAAAAAAAGAGAGAGATTAAAGAAATTATTCTGCATTCCCAATTAATTAAGAGGAAACCCATAAGTCTCTAATGGGTGTCAAACTTGTAGAAATTATCATAGCATCCCGTCCCTGTAACATAGAACAATAACAAGAGATTTAAACTCTGCTCAGTCTCCTTTTTCTTCTCTGTTTTCTGTCCTTTAAACTCAAGTCCAGCACTAGCACACCCAAATCATCAACCAACAGTCAGAACCCTTTACCAGTTGTCCCATCTTTATAAAAAAACACATGCAGAGAACAAACAAAGAAAAAAAGACAAACTGATTTTTTTTTCCTTTCTTTTAACTTTTGCCAATATTTTGTCTTGTCAACACAAATTCAATGTCATTAAATTTTCAGTTAGTGAAGGTTAGGTGAGATGTTTGGACCCAAAAAATCAATTTTTGGAGTCTAAGCTTTGCAGCTAGAACGTCAGGGGGTAATTATGTAATTTAGCAAAGTTGAGGAGGGCAGAGTAGTCATGAATTTGAATTGAGATACGGGTGAGAAATAACTGGGGACAATACAGATAAAACATATAACTTTTCAGACATTGCCTTCAGGAAATGATTTTTGGTCAAAATCCCACCTGAACAAGCTCTTAGCACCCCGAGAAGTTTCTATTTTCCAAACCACTTTCATCCAACTATTTCAAGAGGCGACAAGTAATAGCAACTTCTCCATCACTCATTTCATTTCTTTTTAAAAGCCAAGATGGAAACCATAGCAAGGCCTTAAATGCCAATTTACTTGCAATTTCAGTGACAAGGCAATAGTACGTTTTCAAATGTAATGGACTATTAATGTACGAGAATAGGGATTTTCCAAGTCTCCACCTAGCCAGGTCAAACATGCATCAAATTTCAAGTGATCATAATAGGAACAAGTATTTTGTCTGTAATATCAAACACTGAAATTCCATTTTATCCTAGAAGAACTCTCTCTCCTTTGCTATCAGGGCAGAAGGTTTACCACTCAACTGAAACTAAAATTTTCAGTCACATATATAGCGAACACCAGAACAAAAGTGGATCATATATGGATAAGTCTAACCTTCTACCAACAGGAGGTCTATGCATCAAGTGATCCGTGGGAGGTTCAGTTGCCAGTGCAAGAGCCCCTAGAGTATCCATAATAAGATTTACCCAGAGAAGCTGAGCGAAAGACAGAAATGTATTTAGAATTTGAACTTAAATTATTGTGAGGATTAATAAGTCATTTACATAGAAGCACTAATAAGACAAAATCCCTCTTATTCAACACATTGGAAGAGAGAGAGAGAGAGAGAGAGAGAGAGAGAGAGATCACAAACCTGCACTGCATTTAATGGGACATTACCAGAGGAAACTGCAGCCACAACATTGATTATGAGAGCTGCAACATTAACAGTGAGCTGAAATTGTATAAACTTTTGTATATTGGCATAAACAGATCTACCCCACCGCACAACCTACAATTAACATAAAAATGTAATCAGCAACCTCAACTACATTCATAATATTCTATCTGGTGATACTTTCACAAGACAGTACGAGAGACGATCTAGGTCTCAAGGGATAATAAGATTACAAGACAAGCAATCTGAACTAGTACAGAAGTTGGAGATATTTTCAGACGGTTGCCAATGACAACATAAAACTATATGATAAGGTACTTTAAGAGAGATGTCATCAAAATAAAAATATTGAAAGAACCATGCCAAACTATTATATGAAATACCTCTAGTAGATTCTTACGGTATAATAGCACAACTCTCTCTCAAAACATTACATGTTAAGGTGAAAGAATCTTAAAATGGTGCATATCAAGACTGCCACCACTAGAGTGATATAATGGTGGACTAGAAAATCTAAAGCATGTTATGATATAATATATAAGCTTCATAAAGGACAGGAAACAATGAGACTGACATTATTTCCTACAAAACTGTGAACGTCAAATGGTTGAAATGATTACATCATTTTTATTTTTCGTGGTGAACATGCCCTGTGCAATTGCTAGACCTAAAATACCAACAAATTGGCATTGAGGTGGCGATTGGGATCCGTGATATATTACACTGCTCCCATATATACTCCTGATAGAAAGCTTTTCATCTCCTTCGATGTAGTAGTGATTATAAGATGAAAAACCAGATTCAAGCTTTTACTATAAGCCAAAATGAGAAATTTCATGAGCACCGATGAAGAACATCATCGTTGTCCCTTCTAACACTCACCTTCACTACTGAAGCAAAATTATCATCCAATATAATGATATCTGAGCTCTCTTTGGCAACTTCTGTTCCTTGGATACCCATTGCGAGCCCAATATCAGCCTAAACGACAATACAATCTCCAATCATATTTAGATGACTGAGAAAATATAAAACAGCACAAAAATGCCCCACTAAACCTTGCATTGCATGTTAGGGAGGTAAAAATAAGAAAGGAAACTTGCTTTCAAGAGAAAATGCTTGTTTATTGTTTGCTGAGATCTTTTTCAGTAACTTCAAAGGTTCCAGCAGAAGCTCTAGTTAACACACACACACACACACCCCCAACGCCCACAACCCCCCACAAAAAATAAATAATAATAGATAATAAAAAAAAATGTTGACGTGTTTCCACTTTAGCCTCATTTTCCTGTTTAAAAACGGAAATAAATTGAGCGGAAATGAATGGATTGGTTGAAAAGTATGTAGTACATGTGGGTCCCATCATATGCGGGATATAAATGATTTGACCAAACCATATTTCACAATTAAAATAGGGAAATAGCATGGCTATATAACTAGACTGTTTAATCATCATCATAATCAACTCATGCAATCCCCACAAAATCCCATGAAATAGAAATAGAAGGCAGATTCAAATTCCAGCCTTACATGAAGCAAGACCTCTTCTACCTTACAGAACAAGTACACAGATATCTAGCAACAGTGAAGAAGCAAACCTCGTGGAGTGCTGGAGCATCATTAGTACCATCACCAGTAACGGCAACAACATGTCCCTTCTTCCTCAATGCTTGAACCAGCAAGAGCTTATCATTTGGTGAGGACCTACCCATCACCTGTACGTGAAATGACAATAAGACATGACATCCAGAAGCTTCAATTAGTAGTGGACAGAAAACAATCAAAACATTTTAGCTAAAGATAACTTTCAACGCATACCAAAATTTTCTCAGCCACTTCTTGTCTCTGCATTTCAGACATGGAGCGAAATGCCTTTCCTTCAATAAGATTTGGCTCAGTAGCATCTGCATTTGATCCTAATATCCCACACTCCAAAGCTATTGCCCTTGCCGTTTGAAGATTGTCTCCAGTTACCATACGCACCTATATTGTTGTTAAACAAATATGGACATAATTGTATCAAGATACATGAAAAATTAGCACAAGACAGAGACCAAGAATTGCATCCAAACAGCGCCAGTCTCCATAAACACCCAGGAGCACAAACATCTCTGAAGGGGAAATAGTAGTTTACAGAGCAAGAAAAGGTATTCTGTTCTGACACTATCTAAGTTGCGGAACAGAATTAGCAGTATAATGACCAATAGCCACCAGAATATCGATGAAGTACAACACAACTTGAACCCAGGCAACTGCCACTTTTACAAATATAGTCACCATGCCATAAACAATCTGAAGGGATCTTAACTATATGTATAAAATGTATCCAGTGGGTAATAGATACAGAAGCATTAATGAAATTGATACAGAAGAACGATGGAAAAACTCTTTTTAAGTGTTTATTAGCAAGACAAGAAAAGGAGCTTGTAGTACACACGATACATCATCAGCGCAAACCTTCTCAACTCCACAGAGAAAGTGGGGTGGGCAAGGGAGAGAGTACGTAAAAATAGATGGAAGTGTATTAGTACAATTTCTAACAGCAGATCACATTAGAGAGGTCACATGCCAAGTTTTCAAACATAGCACCTAGTTCAGTTGGCGATAGAATTTAAAATCACATGAGACAGGGTTATTAGAAATAAGGCACTAAACAAACACCTCAATTTTTAAGCACAACGGATAAAGTAAGGTCCAAGCAGTACTCTCCTGACGAGTGAAAAGAGGGAAAGACAAGATACCATATTACCGAAAGATTGCGTGAAACAAAAATGAAGAAGACAAACAAGGACTGATCCATCACAAAATATACATATCAAAACTTGTGTGTTTAAAAGTGATAGTTCAAAAGAGATTCATATACCTTAACACCAGCATCAATGCATAACTTAACTGAATCTCTAACACCTGGTCGGCAAGGATCCTATGTCAAAGATGAATGCTCTCTTAGTAACAGAATATGCGGACATGAGCATGCGTTCAAGGGAACATGCTTCATCCATGATATGCATATAAACATAAAATTTTGCACATTTATTTTACATATAGCAAGCGTCCAAGCATACTTCTACAGTAACCTACTCTATAAATTGCGAAGTAATTTGACATTTAAGCAAAGATGCAAAAGAGATAGTGATGTCAGGATTAAGATTGTAGAAAAAAACAACCTTCTGAGACAGGGAACAGGGCATAAGATTAGAAGACGTAACAGATGATACAAGCAAAGGGGTGAAAGGAAAATTTTAAAAGCAGAAAATGGATCTGAAAAGCATGACAAAATCAAATTAATCAAAACCGACCATCCATGGTGCCACCAGTATTGGACAACAGATTGTGATAATGAGTAGAGTCGGCCAGCCATCACCAAAGGATGTGCTGACAATAAGAATCAAGGCATCTCAACATAAAGATGTTCGTCAGCAATATTAAATTCATAGCTATTTTCAAGAGTCTTATAAGTAACCGTATACTTAATATGGTCGTGAGGACATAACAGCTTTTCTGATCATACAAAAAATGGAGAACTATACCGTCTGCAGAGATATGATAAATTAGATTTTACTTAATTGTATCTCAATTACTCATTCACTAAATGAACTGGGTATAAAGATGAAAAACCAGTTTATTTCATTTAATGAAATATCTGTTCCTTCCCCAGCTGGCGAGGAGATTTTTGGAGGGAAAATTATCACAGGCGGTCAGGCAGAAAATTAATTTCAAAGATTCACTCTGTGGAGAAGGTAAAGAATGATCAAAAGGCTGAAACTCATACATACCTTGATACCAACAATTGCAAGCAAAATAAGTTCATCTTCTGGTAATTGCCAATTAGTCATTTCCCCATCATTTGATGGGACCTTCTCCATCTCATATGGCCGATACGCAATAGCAACACAACGTAAACTTCCTGAAGCCATATCTTCAATTGCTTTCTTGAAATAGGATACCTGTGAGATCAAAATAGATATGTTTAAATTGATATGCCCAATACTTCTCAACAGTGTCAAAATTTGCACGTACATTCATAAAAACTTGTCAAGCATCAATATATTTAAACAGTTTGCATACTTGACCACAGGTTCAGAAAAATTTATCCTTCTCAATTATCATTCTGAGACTAAACACGTCGCCTTACAAATTTTATATCTCAGCAGAACAAGCTGACCTCTTTACTTCACAAATAAGGACAAGGCAAGTATATTTTCAAATTCATTGCAGCAGAACCTTTTCTCCACAGATGGGAACAGGGTGAGAAACCAGTTAACTAAGAAACGAAAATTCCAGCTAACCTTATGTTCCTCCATCCGGGCCACACAGCCATTAGCATCGATGTAACTCGAACAAGATCCAAGAACTATTTCTGCCGCACCTTTCCAGTGCACGTGAACTTTAGAATCGGACTGCAAAACCAATTAATCAATTATTCAATTATAATATCAGCATAATGGGTTTATACAAGCAACCTGAAAAAATGCACTGTAACATCTGCTACTGACATCCTACTAAGCCCGTATTCTTTGCAGCTTTCAATCTATTAAAAAGCTAGTTAGCAAGTCAAACTTTCAAACGAACCACATATTATCCATAAATATTACTTTTCACGTGTTCGTATAATCTCTCTCCACTTCACCACACACTCTGTCAGCAAAATTACTTCTAATATATAGTTACGAAGCACAAACAGAAAAAAGACCATAATCTCATCAGAGTCTTTGTATGGTTTTGATTATTGAGAAGTGATTTTTTGTAGTGTGTGTATAGTTTGGTTAGAGAGAAGGGAAAGTTATGGATTTACATGTAAAATATGGTTTAGCAGGAGAATGGTTGGGAATGAGTCTTGAGCATAAGTGATTTTGAGAAAACCAAAAACAAAAAGGCTTATTTATAATAGTGTGGCATATTTGCCTTTCCTTTCACATCCTCGCAGTCCCAGTCTCCCAAGAAGTCCATATACACAAGTATCAGATGTAGTAGGGAGCAAACATGCAACAAAAATACCATATTTGAAGCAATTTACTCCATTACCAGTTTTAGAGCAACACCTCCTCTCTTCTTCTCAGAGTTGAATGGAAACGCATGGATTATGTTTGATTCCGATCGAACAGCATCAAAATCCATTCCAAGCTGCAGGAGACAACAAATAAGATGAACGAAAAAACTATAGAAAGAATATACTAACTAGGCTATGTAAACTAGCTATTTACATTAACGCCCCAGTGAAGAATGGCCTTCTCTGTTGGCGATCCGATCTGGCACATTACTACCCTGTTAAATACCAGCCAGGTGAAGTTCAGATATTTGTTCTGTAATGTCTATGAAAACAGAAGATAAATATGTTGTCATGATGATTGAGTTTTCAATGCGAGTATAAATGCTCGACAAGATTATTATACCACCTTTCGAACAGATCGGTAAACATTAGAAGTAACATTTTATACAAAACTTGCATAAACTCAATCAGATTTACGTAGATCAGTTGTATCTACATCACTAAGACACCATCTTTGTTGTGTAAATTTACGTAATGGGGGCTGATGCCAAAACAAAAGAAATCCCCCTTTGTCAATACAAGATAACGGTCAAAATTAAGAATATTCCTAGTGTCCACAAATTTCAAAATTTATGGACTCGCATTCAGTACCACCAGGATAACTAGAATTCCAGAGCAATCAAGGCTAGAAATTTCAGCAAGGAACAAACAGATAACCATTTCAAAAACTAAAATTCTTCCTCGAGCTTATAAATAATATCCACCAATTCCTACTTGAGTAATAAAATTGTTCTACAAAGTCATCTACACATCAACAACAAAGTCATCTACACATCAACAAGGTGATGGTATCAGGTGCTGTCATCCTGCATGGGCATAGGGTGTATAAAAATAGTCAGATGAGATTGGAAAGCAATTGCTCATTAAGCAGTATGATGTGGATTGAGATCAAACCACATAGAAACACAGAAAGGTGGCTAATGGTACAGGTATAGGATCCTGCTGTTGGGTTCTTGCAACCATTTTACGGATGGACAAGAAGGCATACTGTCAAAGATTGCACTGACAATACAATTGCCATTAAACACATATAGGGTTCAATAATGTGGGGCACTAAGAGGAAACATAGGCGGAACATTACAATTTCTTTCTTAGCTACGGCAATGAAAAAGTTACTGATCATTAAATTAGAATCGCTATCGATCATGCAATTAGAATATTACGCAACGATATCATATGCTAAAGGGTTGCTATTCAGCAATAATCCACCTCAGGCACGAATACACTGCCAGTTGTATTCTGTGCAATGCCTTCAAAAAGCAGTGGCACAACACTAGGAGGAAGCAGTGACTTATTGTCAGCGGGTTCAATCTTATTGCCGCAAGCAAACAAATCAACCACAGTCATCTGCATAGGAAAAGAAAAATAGAAATAAGAATCATAAAAAAGAAAACAAATTTCAGAGAGTTCTAATGATTTCTCCAGCAGCTGAAGCAAAAGATGAAAACCTACCTGATTCAGTGTTAGGGTCCCTGTTTTATCGCTGCAAATTGTTGTTGCAGATCCCATGGTTTCACAGGCTGACAGCCTCCTGACCTGCAGATCAACTGTTAATTACGAGACAGAAATTATACAATTCAATTTTAGGAGCAAGAAAATGATACGCCTTCAAATTAAAGTAATCACACATACCAATGCCTTGTCTGCCATCATTTTTCTCATGGAATAGGCAAGCCTGCGAAGCAATTACAAATTCAGTAGAATAAAAAAAGTGCAGTGCAAATGAATGAACATGTCTACGTGCATCCATGTCAGAAAAAGCAAACCAGGTACCATAACTATTATAACGGAAACCAAAATGCATTGAACAACCACATGAAATCTGAAAAATCATAGATTGTTTGAGAAGTGTTACAAAATTTGATTGCTGAAAAGTAATTATCATTGAAGAATAAATAAATCAATGAAGTGTGATCTCAAGATGCTTAGTGATACAAGTCCTATGACAACTACTTGGTTGATAGAACATGGAAATTAACTTACGTAAGAGTAACAGCCAATGGAAGCCCTTCTGGTACTGCAACAACTACAATGGTCACCTATAGTTTCATCTAAATAAGTTAGCAGGTCAAAATGACGATCTGTTTAGACAATGCTAGCTAATTATTCAAATGAACACATACCGCAACGGTAAAAATCTTTACAAAGCCATCTATAGCATCACCAACACTAGTCTTCCCCGCTTGGAACTGGACCTTACCATTCGGATCCTTGGTGTGCCCAGTAAAAAATCTGCTCAAGATCAAAATTAAGTTCATCATTTCACTTCTGTAAAACAAAATATAAGGTCACACATAGAAACATCTTCTGAATCTAAAGCTACCTGATCACAAGGACTAACAGGACCACAATAGCCACGGCAAGCCCAACAATACCAATAAATGTTGCAACCCCATTTAAGCGTACCTAAACTTAATGAAAAGTAAAAATGTTAAAATTGAATCCAGATGCTCCTAGAAAGTAGAACCTAGTGTATAAGTTCGGGAAGCCAGTGAAAAATAATAACCTGCAACGGTGTTTCTTCTCCATTATCCTCTGATATGCTGGCCATGAGCAATCCCCATTCCGTATTTATCCCAACGCTTGTTACCTGCAAAAAGAATAACATTCAACAAAATGTAAGACAACACAGTGAACTCCATCAAAATATCCATGTTCACTCCTGAATACAAGAGTTCCAAGAACCATCACACCCATGTTAAAGAAACAAACCACTTAGCTAGTTACATACTTGATGAGTGACCATAGAGTACTCAAAATTGTGGTTAAAAATCAGCAGCAGAAACAACAGAATAAAAATAGTAATAGGCATATATTTCCACTACTAAACCAACAAGCAAATTATTCGGCACATGAAATAGCATATTTAATCTAAAAGCAGGTGAGCATAATATGTTGTTATGAGCCTGCTAACATATTGATATATAACATCTCAGTTCTCATTATTTTTAGCAAACAAGATCTCCTGAGGACCTGAAGGCACATGCATGTAGAGATTAACTTTTAATCATAATGCTTCTATTGGATGTGTCTACATAGGATGGCTTCCTAAGAGACCAAGGCTACACCATGAATGACCAACGCTGCTAAGTTCTTTTGATTTCTTTCACCTTACATTAACACTATCAAAATCACACCAGAAGCAATTTTGTTTCGCAATTCTTCTTGTTAGACCATTAAACTATAAGTTATTCACCAACCCAACATAAACTTTTTGGGCATCATCTTTCTCTTGATTGCTTTACCATCCCAACCGAAATCCCAAGCCTTGTGGGCTATAACCAAATTGTTGTAGAAAAGCTACTCAACTACTCGTTCTAACTCAACAAAATAAAACTACAGACAAATGGAGAATTGGAGAGGAATCCTCCCCTTAGGGGACAGCCATACTAACTAGAGCCCACGTTCCAGTCAATAGGACATCCCTCGTTTGAACTTACTTTATTCCACATGCTCAAATCTAGCGTTTGATTTCAAAACTACTCAATCTCATCGCTGGCAGAAGCAACAAATTTCATGTTCTTCAAATTTTTGTAGAAATGCTTCAAAATGTTTTAGTACACGCAACAATACATGCATATATTTTAGTTCAAATTAATTTCATCCCACCCCCAACAACAATAAAAATAAAAATAAAACCGCAGACATTGAGTTCCTGGCTCTGCAACAGAACCACAAGATCAAAGATCCATCCACAAATATCCACCACTCATTCTAACTCATTATAATTTAACCATTATATTGGACAAAAAATACCAATATCAAACGACCCTAGAATAAAGTAGCAGCAGAAAAAATAAAACAAGGCGAGCGCACAGATTTCAGAGTAGATACCATATGCAGAGGCATAGAGGAGAGGAAAGTGCATGCCAGCTATAAAAAGAGCCCAAAAACATAAGCAATGATCAACATTTTATCCATTGTGTGCATGACTCCTATATTTTTGTAGTAGCCTATTTACTTATCACAATTAGAAGCTCTGGAATGCTCTTCCAAACAAATAACACATTGGTAAATATATTAATAGACGTAGGTTGATAATTACACTAATAAATATTCCACTTATAGTAGATGTAGAAACTGGTGAAAGTAAAAACAGAGTATTACCAGCATGGTCCCATAACCATCAGCAACCTTGCATCCAGACATAAGAAATGATGCCTTAGGGTCCTTATGAACCTGCAGAACCATGATCATCAAACATGAACATGGACATGCTAACTACCAAATAATATAGCAGTCTGCTTAATGAGGCTTACAATTTTGCTCTCCCCAGTCATACTTGATTCATCAATCGCAAGTGAATGACCAGTTATTAGAATTCCATCTGCAGGGACCTGTTAAAATGAGAGAGAGGAAAAAAAAGCAAAAGACTAAGTGGCACGATCAGAAGAGAGAACAGAAAGGGCCACATTTGGATAGGAGAAAGAGATTTTTTCATTTACCTGGTCACCAATTTTGAGAGGCACAACATCACCAACAACTATCTCAAAAATAGAAACCTTAATTCTCCTTCCATGTCTAATGACCTATACAGGATTATCAAACAAGTAAAGAAAAAATCGACATGGAGGAAAAAGGAAAGAACCGGAAGCGTACTGATACCTACCTCCATATGTATGTTTTGCTTCTCTTCATTTAAATTTTGGAATTGAAGGGATTGACGATAATCGCTTACAGCTGCAATATGATTAATGGCTTGTATGAAACTGGTTCTCCAATAATCAATTTTTTGCATCATTCATTTTCCACCACACATTCATAAAAAATTCATTTTTCACGATTCCCTATATTACTTGTTAACCACAGTCTCCAAGAAAATCACCTTACAAATAAATTCTCAAAAAATCAAAATCCTACACCCTCTAAAATGAGTGCATTACATAATTGCCTAAAGTTGACACTTTCCGAGGGATCAAACACACCACTGCACTAGACATCAGAAAATGACTATAGCCCACGCAACCAGGACACTATTTTTTTATTTTTTTATTTTTTTAATCAAAGCACCAACTTTAAAAAAAAAAAATGTCCTGGTTGTGAACCAACATTGGCAAACTATTTTGGCTTTTTAAAATAGAAATAGGTCAAAGCAATCACGTCCACATTTCATGGGACCCTCATGTATTACACAAATCTATACCATTCATTCTATTTCTTAATTTGAGATAAAACTAGAACCGTAATGGGGTTTAGATCTGCCAACACATCCAACATCATGAAATGGATTTCTTTTTTATCAAAGTTCGAGGTAGGACCCAAAGTGCAAGAGCTATAAACGGAGAATGCCAAGAGCAACCAAGCGCAGAAAAAAAAAAAAAAGAGCTAATGGCATTGTCTTACATTGCATTTCTTGTCACGTAAAAATTCAACATTAGTGAAATAGCTAAACATGGTATGTGCTAAACACCCTCAAGCAGAGAAATTCATATGCACGATAAACACATGAAAGCACATCACACAATTGGAAGTTGGAACAGAATAAAATCAGATGCTAGAAATCCTGCACTTATTTACGTACCTGTAAATATGATAACAATAAGAACTGCCAAGGCAATGCTTCCCCCATCATACCAACCTTCTTCTATACCCTAAAGAAGAGATTAAATGTGAGCTGCAACCATTAAAAAAAAAAAAAAAATACAACGATGCAGAAATCCATGCATTTTATCCTCTATATTTCAAATTTGACCAATTGCTCATAATATAAAAGATAAGTTTAAATGTGATTTTTTTTATCACATGTAAAATACAATGTTTTTTAAATCACATGTAAAATACGACATTGTTTACTGTTATATTATGGATTATTACTCAGCAACTTATTGCATAACTGAAAAGAAATCAAATTCTACCCTGAATATTAGTGTCCTAGGCGGTTGATTGGACAACAAATCATTGAAAATATAACTATTTAATTTGAAATAAAGGTATATAGCAGAATGCTCAAAAGATAAGGGAAAAGAAAACAAAAGATGAGCAAGAGAAAGCTCACTGTTGAAGGATCACATAGTGCATGTTTGATTCAATTTATGGTAGTTGATTTATAAAGAGAAATTATAAAGAGGTGACATGAGTAGTGTAGATTTAATAGAAGTTTGAAATTTGTGGCTATAAATGAGTAGTTGTCAAATCAGTAGTCAAATCAGTGATAAGTGGGATTATAATGTATTTTGATAAAGAGGATCAAACAGGGGCATACAGTGGTACATGAAATCTTCATAAACCTTGTAGCCATGAAAGCAAACCTCTCTCAAGTATGCACTCAAAGCTTAATCAATGGGCCATTTTTGACTTGATGTTACCTCAGTCTTTATGCCTAGTGCCAAAGAAGCAGCTGCAGCTACCATCAAGATAATCAGAGTTGTATCCCGACATGCCTCCCAGAGAAACCTCTGTTGGCAAACAGAGAAAGAGAATGCTTTCACAGATTCTTTTCACAAGACAACAATTTTCTATACGAGGACTATGATGATGATGTGAAATTGCAGGATCAAAATGGGTACATGCAAAACTCACCCAGAAACTCCTGCCTTTTTTCCTGGGATATGTGTTTGATCCAAAAGCTTTCATTCTGCTTAGGAGATCAGTCTCGTCTCCCATTACACCTTTCTCCAAATTTGATTTTAGTTTATCAGCCACTCCTTTGACCTGATGCCAAAAACAAAAAAAGAAAAATAATCAAGCCAGTGCAAAATAAGAACAAGAAAAATATTGTAGTTAAGCAGAAAAAGGCAGAAATAGTGAAAATGTGATGCAGGGAACTTGCCCCTCCATGTTGCTCCAGAAAAGAAACATCATGCTCCCGGGACACTGAAACTAGCTCCTCTAAACTAATGTCAAAATCACCAGCAGGGGTCGGGATTGAAGGCAGCTTCTTTGACACTCCCAGCTCTAAAATGCACAAATTTAACTTAGTATTGATATTATTCTCCACCCACTCACCCACACCCCCCCCCCAAAAAAAATCCCCCGGGGCCCCAAAAAAATCCCCCGGGGCCCCAAAAAAAATAAAATAAAATAAATAATTGAGAGAGGGAAACAAATGTTGATTATTTAGACATATACCATGTGAATCAAAACATCAATAGAAGCATGGTGGAAATTTTCTAAATTTCAAATATCAACACCATACGCTGTATATGAGTTACAAGAAGAAAACAACAATAATAACCATGACAAATCAGCTCAAATTTTCTTTTCCCTGTTCAGAATAAGTCATGACATGACAGGCGGTAACAAGATTAAATGCAGAATGTGAGATTAATGCTAATAACTGATAACAGTGAATGCTGATGAATGATGAATCACATGGTTGAAAAAATAACACAAATGTTAATAGTAACACACGAGCTAAGAAAAATCAATTTTTCGTTATGTGGAAAACCTCCAACTTGGCACTATTAACAGAAATTTTAACCTTTAATTTAGAATGCCACTATATGCAGAGGAAAATTACCTTTCACTCCTTGTCCAGCTGCTTGGAAAAGAACAGCGGCCTGTTGAAGTAATTGGTGATTACTAATCTATTGAAAATTCAACATATATCACCTAATTAAGAGCACATATGATTTGGATTTTTGGGAATTGATTTTGTGAAAAAGTGATGTTTTGGGAGGTGTGGTCGAAAAGTAAGAAAACGATAAGTGCTTGTTCGATTCAAATTATGGATGTGAATTATAATGAGGAAATTATAATGAGAAATGAATGTTGGTGGAGATCCAATTGGTATTTGAAATGTATGGCTGTACTTGACTAGCTGAAAAATCAGTAGTAGATAAAATTATAATTTGTGTATAATGAAAATCAAACGGGCACTAAATCTACGTGAAAAATTATTTTAGTGAATAAATGTGCTATTGAAATTGATTTTGAAAATTGTAAACCATACATGGGCTAGGGCTAGGGCAAGAAATATGATTTACCCGGATGACTTGAGCATGCATTCGAATCTTGGCAATTAGTTGCTTCCTCTCTTCTTCTTTTTTCAAGTCCAGCGTGTAGCGGAACCGACGCGAAGCATTGAGTACAAGTGCAGCTTGCTGAAAGGAAATTTCACTTCAGATAGAAGCTTGAAACTCTCATTTATTAACAACCATATACATAGACGGGCGATAATAATGCATCATTTATATATCTCTATATATATCTAAATCAAAAGTAGTTTAAACAAGTTTTCCCACCTAAATCGCTAACGTCATGGCTAATATATTTCATTTTTTATTATTTTATTCTTTTCTATTTTGAAACGGCTAATTTGCGCAATTTAACCTTGACATTTCATCATATCTATATATATCTCATTCAAGAGTAGTCTAAACAAGTTTTCCTGCCAAAATCGCTAACGTCATGGCTCATATATTTTATTCTTATCTATTTTATTCTTTTTTATTTTAAAATGACTAATTTGCGCAATTTAACCTTCACATTTCACCTTATCTATATATATCTAAATCAAGAGTAGTCTAAACAAGTTTTCCCGCCCAAATCGCTGACGCCATGGTTGATATATTTTATTTTTTATTATTTTATTCTTTTCTATTTTGAAATGGCTAATTTGCGCAATTTAACCTTGACATTTCATCCTATTGTGTAATTTAATCCTAACCATTCAAACTTGACAATTTCAACATCAAATCTCTCATCTCTCATTAACTTAAAATCTTTATCTATACTATATTATATTATAATATATCCATATTATATTATATTATTTATATTTATATATATTTAAATCAAGAGAATAAACAAGTTTTCCTGCCCAAAATCACTGACGTCATGGCTGATGTCGTATTTTATTTTGAAACGGCTATTGTGAACTTAGTTTGCCTCAATGACCTTTACTTAAATATCAATAACTTTTTTAGGGAGATTTTGCCGTCATTCTCATTAGAAACACACAAAGCTTACGGGGGTTAATTCTTTTATTTTTTTATTAAAACTTTATAATTTTTTAGCATAATGAGTTGAAATTGGAAACTTAAGAACTTTTCTACATTTAAATTTGTTTATCAAAAAATCGATCTCTAATAAATTTCTTACAAGTATTTATTCTTCTTTCATACCAAATTCATTTCTTTATAAGTTTGAGTTTCAAAATTATGTACGATGGAAATTTCTGAAATTTCAAAAATATTTAGAATGCAAAGAGTCAATTCATAGTTCAACTGTGGGGTTTGACTAATACAACATTAAAGATGGGGTGCTATGTTTAATAAATAAGGATCTATGCTCATTCCATGCAAGTTGATTTGTCCCATTGAATGTAGGAAAAGAATTCCATTAATGAATTTATTGGTCTAATTGTCTTCATTGATGTACATTCATCTTTTATATTTTCAACTAATATACAAATACTTACCATTCATTTTTCAAATTCCTATTGTTATTATTATTTTTTTTTTTACGTTATTCATATTTTATATTTTCAACAAATGTACAAATATTTCCCATTCATTTTTCAAATTCCTATTGTTATATTTTTTGATATTGTTCTTCCCGTGCATGGCATGGGTGCTATACTAGTTATCATAAATTGATGATAACAAGATTAAATCCAGAATTAATGTATAGGAGAACTAGCCAAGCACCAAACAAGCCCCCGCCCCTCCCAAAATAAAAATAACAATAATTTCTAAGAAGAAATACACCTTACCGGTTTTGTTTCCGCTTTCAGGAGTACTTTCATTATTACCATTTGCCATGTTCTAATCATCTATGCTTGATGTAATTGAAACGGCGCCATGTAGCAACGGGCAGATTCCAATGCACAATTGGACTCCCTGTCAACTAAACAGTGCCTTGAAGCAGGGACGGAGGCTGGTAATCCATTTACTTAAGCCTCTAAAAGGAAAAAGAAGGGTAAGGCTCTATCCATTGCATCTCCTCCTCCCCTCTCAAAGCTTTATTTGCATACGGGGCAAAAGAAGCAAAATATGCGGGTCTGATCCAACATCAAACCAGCAAGGCAGCGATTCAAGTACTTCTAAAAATAACCGGAAGAAGGGGCATAGCCTTCCTTCATCCTTGTAAAGATCACATTGTGGAATATTGGGGGGCTTAAATTTGCCCCTATAACAAAATGGGGCCTGGAGCCTCATTGAACAACACAATCTTAATGTTATTGGAGTTCTTGCAACTAAGCTCAATCAACCTAATCTTGATTTTATTGGAGGTTAATAATTTTGACACTCATTGAGCCGGTAGAATTCTTGCATTATGGAATCCATCAAAGGTCCTCATTAAGCCTTCGGAAATCACGCCGCGGTCTATCCATTGTAAAGCTACATGTAAGGTGACATCTTTCAGCTTCATTGTTAGCTTTATCAATGATTG
The DNA here is from genome assembly GCA_963692815.1 of Nyctanthes arbor-tristis. Lineage (NCBI taxonomy): Eukaryota > Viridiplantae > Streptophyta > Magnoliopsida > Lamiales > Oleaceae > Nyctanthes > Nyctanthes arbor-tristis. The sequence continues at coordinate 1,774 of CAVNYN010268760.1, read as the reverse complement.
CACTCTGTTGTTAGAAGAGTATTATCGGACGACATTGTTGCTTTTGGCATGCAATGCACTTGCCTCAGCTTGTTCTTGGAGATTTCATTATTGTTCTTAGAGAAAACAAAAGATGCAACAGGGCCGATGTTTCTCCGTATGAAGTGCTGGATTTTTTTTCTCTGTTGTACACCCACGGGACTTGTGGATTTACAATCTTTTGGTTGATTTTATACTCGGACAAATTCCACTGGTGCAAATTAGAAAGCACCACAATCAACAATGCTTGGCTACTCGGGAGATATTTCAGCCAAGCATCTTTTCTGGCATCAGATGTCTATCCGATTACTTCCCTTGTATTTTATCACTTTTAGTACTTGGAGGAGACCATTTAAATTCTTCAATATGTGGGCCGATCACGAGGCTTTTTAACCACTTGTATCTTGTGTTTGGAACAACCAAATTACAAGGACCGAACAATTCTGCCCTTGCAAGAAATTATGAGATCTTAAACAGCCACTCGGGAGCTTAATGCAAGGCATTTAGCCATATTTCATTCGGGGTACGAACTATTGATGAGACCCTCAAGACTGCCCAAAATTAGTCCATGTTCACATTCTTTTTCTATTTAATAACAGAATCTAGTCAAATCAATCACATCCACATATTTGACACGATGCACATGTACTACACAAAGCTCAACCACTCATTCTCAAAGAATATAATTCTATTTTTAAACAAAAACACTTTGTGAACACCCGCTTAATTGCAGCATGAACCGAAAAACCTCGAGTCAAAAAGGACAATTTATGAACTAAGGAAAAGCAATTGAATAAAGCCAAACGAAAAATCTATGTTCAACAAGCAAAATCTGTGTACCAGATGCACCAAATTTTTCCATGATAGGGTCAAGCGAAGTACCAAACAAAACCATATAGCCGCCATATGCAAAGAGGATGGTCTGTTGACTAAATCACAGCAAGAAGTGGCCATTGAATTTGTCAACTATTTTGAAACTCTCTTAGGCACAACCATAAATTGCAAAACAATTCATCCGAATGTTTTGAGTATCAGTCCGGTACTCTCACAGGAATAAGCTGAAAATTATTATTCATGAAGTAATCGGTCATGAGATGGGATGCTCTATTTGACATTGGAGAAGATAAATATTCGAGACTGGATGGTTTTTCTTCATGCTTCTTTAAGAAAACTTGGCATATTGTGGGTGAACAGTTTTGCCAGGCAATTAAAGAATTTTTCTCTTATTCATCTTTGCTCAAGCAACTCAATCACAAAATTACTGCTTTGGTTCCAAAATCCAGCCATGCACAAAACAGTGGAAGAATATTGTCCATTGCATGTTGCAATGTTATTTATAAGACGATCTTCAAAATCATCGATGCAAGAATGGTTCCAATCTTGCCGGTGCTTATTGATCAAGCACAATAAGCCTTTGTAAGGAGACGTAGCATGGTTGAAAATATTCATTTGGCACAAGAGATTCTTAGAAAGTATAACAGCAAACGCAACTCTCCAAGGTGTTTGATCAAAGTGGATATGAAGAAAGCATACAACTCAATTAACTTGGATTTCCTTCGGGCAGTTTTAGGTGGCCTCGGCTTTCCTGGTATGTTTATCCATTGAGTGATGGGGTGCCTTAGTACACTGTCTCATTCTGTGGCTAGCAATGGTAGCCTTCATGTAGGCATGTCAAGACCCGAGCCGAGCCCAGCCTGCTCGGGCTTTTTTGATACCGAGCCTAAAAAGCCCAAGCCAAAGCCCGGCTCAGCTCGGC
>CAVNYN010268759.1:0-12317 GCA_963692815.1 Nyctanthes arbor-tristis | reverse complement strand
GTTCCAATCTTGCCGGTGCTTATTGATCAAGCACAATAAGCCTTTGTAAGGAGACGTAGCATGGTTGAAAATATTCATTTGGCACAAGAGATTCTTAGAAAGTATAACAGCAAACGCAACTCTCCAAGGTGTTTGATCAAAGTGGATATGAAGAAAGCATACAACTCAATTAACTTGGATTTCCTTCGGGCAGTTTTAGGTGGCCTCGGCTTTCCTGGTATGTTTATCCATTGAGTGATGGGGTGCCTTAGTACACTGTCTCATTCTGTGGCTAGCAATGGTAGCCTTCATGTAGGCATGTCAAGACCCGAGCCGAGCCCAGCCTGCTCGGGCTTTTTTGATACCGAGCCTAAAAAGCCCAAGCCAAAGCCCGGCTCAGCTCGGCCGTGAAAATTAGGCTCGACCCGAGCTTTGGCTCAGGCCTTTTCTAGCCGAGCACGGCCGGCCTAAAATTTTTTCCTACCTTAGTTTATTTTCGTTTTCCCTACCTAAGAGCTTGTTTGATTCTATTTATTTGGGGAATTTATAATGAGAAGAGAAGTAGAATGTGTATTGGAAATGTAAAAAGGTGTGAAATATGTGGTTGTAATTGAACAGTTGTCAAATCAAATGTCAAATCAGTGGTAGGTAAATTTATAAATTGGGAGAATAAAAGAGATCAAACGAGCTCTAAGTTTCACACTGGCCTTAATGGGCCAGCCCGTTTGGCCCGGCGAGCTAAACAGACCGGCCTGGCTAGGGCTTGCCCCTGAATTCGGGGTCGACTCGAGCTCGGGCTCGTCTTAAACGAGCCACGAGCCGCCTCGGCTCGGGCTTTTCACCGGCCGGGCCACAGGCCGCAGGCTCGTTATGCATCCCCACCTTCATGGTATCTTTAAAGGAGCACAAGGTCTTAGGCAATGTGATACTATTTCTCTCTTTCCTTTTGCGCTTTGCCTTAAATATTTGTCCACATCACTTACAACTGCCACGGAGAATCCAAACTTTGATTTTTACCTAAAATGTGGATCCTTGAAAATTACTCACTTGGCTTTACCGATAATCTTATCCTTATTACACAAGGAGATCTTACCAGTGTTAAAGTTCTCATGAATTGCCTCATAGATTTCCAAGGAAGTATGGTTTGAGCATTAATGAATTAAAGTATAGCATTTTTGTTGTTGGTACTGTGGGAGATGAACGTAAGGAAATCTAGTCTTTGCTAAACATTCCACAAGGTACCACGCCATTTCGTTACTTGGACATCCCGTTGGTAGAGGAAAATTGAAAATCAACCATTATGCACCCCTTTATTGATAAGATTATAACGTACATACCTTGAAGGGTTGAATGTTTTTGGCTTTCTATTCTCCTCATCCTAGCCACGGCTATTTACAAGATTATTGAATTATACCGCATGTTCTTATGGAATTCTAAACAACCTCGTCTCTTGGAAGGATGTTTGCCTCCTAAAAAGGAAATTGGCTTGGGCTTCCGTGAGATTAAGTGTTGGAACATATCCTTGCTTGCTAAGTCTTTATGGAAAATCCATAAGAAGCAGGATACCCTTCGGGTCCGATGAGTACACCAAATATACCATATATCAAAGCCAATTTGGCAATGGTCTGTAGATAGAGAGGATTCCCCAATGCTCAAAAGACTCACTGATAACAGAAATATGTTATGCCACCACAGCAACCATACAAAACTTCAGCAGTTCAGAACTTATGGATAGAATGAGTATGCCGTGTGTTTTATAATTTTTCTCGGTCGAGAGGGGCAAATCCGTGCTGGGCATTAGTTGTTTGAAGTTTGTTGCCCTTATCCTTTGGTTAAGTGCTAAAGCAAAGATTTTAACAAGGATAGGATCTTATATATGGACATCTGCTGGGACTGTGTTTTTGCTAATCAGGGTGAAGATTGGTGCAACACCTGTTCTTAAAATGCACATTCACCAGACAAGTGTGGGGCCATATTAGATCATGGTTAGGCCTCACAAAAGCAATGACTATAAGTGTTAGTACACCGAAATGGATGAAGCAAGAAGCCCATGGGACGTCATGACATAGTAAGGCCAAAAGCATGGCACTTGCTAGTTCTGTATATCATCTTCAGACAGCCCGTAACTAGAAGGCTTGAAGACATCAGCCAAGACGTGGATTGCACTGTTCATACAATTAAAACACATATATGCCATGATATGTTTACCTCATATCCTAATGTTTTAGTCTAGTATGAGTCATTGGCAAGCAATCTGTACCATTTTTTTTTTCTACTTTTGTCGTGGATGGGTATGCCGTGAATATTTGTGAAGCCACATCTTTTGATCAATACATATTCACATTTACTGTTCCAAAAAAAAGACAATCATAACTACAATGACGGCATAGAGATTCAAAAAATTGTTAACATCTAAAATTTAGAATTTTCATGATTTCTCTTCTAGTTTCGGCTCCACTTATACAAAATCTACAGATACATTTCTAGCTGAAGATGAGAGCATCCCCGTCCACACACACTCTATTAATGATAGCAATGCATTCGCTTTAACGCATTTTAACAATGGAATTCCAATTTCACGACAAGAAACCAAAACAATAGCACATTTACTTTGCATCTTCATTTTAAAAACTATGCCAATTATTTCCAGATATAAACACAGACGAAAACCATTCAAATGTGGTAAAAGAGTATTAAAGCTTGTTTGAAATATGTGGTTGTAGAGGAGTTGTCATATTAAATGTCAAAATTATAATTTGAGAGAATATTAAGAACCAAACAAGCATTTACCAAATCCAGGAAATTTAACATAAAAGGAAACAAGATCAACCAAAAATCATTTAAAAAAAGAAAAAGCAATACAAGGATTAATAATGCAAAAGCACATACCCTCCACCTTCGCAACCGATCCACAGGAGCACTTTTAGTCCGGACAATATCAAATGGTCCTGAACCTTCATCCTCCTCGTCATCCAAGTCTGGGCGACTATTACCTGCTTCAAGGTCATTCTGATTGTAGCGTCCATACGGCGAGCTCTTTAAGTCCTCTCCAGTTCCGTTGCTCATTCTGAAGTCGCAGGAGAGATGACACGCCTCAATAATAATCTCACTATTTCCTCACAATGTGAATCAAATTAGGGTTTTCAGTTTATCTATTCAGCCACTTTTTGGCTTCTCTGCTTGCAACTACTACAGCATACAGATCAAGCGACAAATAGTAAAGTAAACAACCGACGAGAAAGGATTCACGGACTTGAACAAGCCCTACTTATAACGAATTATGAGGAAAGTAGTTGAAGAAAACCTGCAACTATTAGAGATAGAGAGATTGCGGAAAGTTTGAGAGACTTGCTATGCGATGGTGAGTGCAGTCCGAAGCTACCAGGAAATTTCTTAAATATTTTATTTTTTGAAAAAATTCGGCCTGTGCTGTGGGTCCTTGTTCACACGTGCTTGCAACGGTAAACCAACACATATGAAAAGTTGAAATTTTCCATTTCACCTAAAAAGTTTATAAAAATAGTGATAAAAGATGATTTCCTAAAAAAACAAATCCGGCTTAGATCACAAGTCTTTGTCAGACCAGGTGGCGGGTGTGATTGATGATCAGGTTTCGAACTCGAAGCTCAATCTATTTCTTTAGCCGAACTGGTGATAAAAAAGGTATACTTATTATATACACCGTTATGCAGTGAATATTAATCGTTAGATTGAAGTACAAGAAAAAAATGAGAAAGTAAAATATTTGAATGCAGAAGGAGGGAAAGGGAAAAAATAAGGATGGACATACAATAATTTGTGATTTTTTAGGCAAATAAGGGAGAAAGCCTCCCTTATAGCCGATAATCTTGTAGTATGTAGGGATAATAAGGTAATTTTAAATTTCTCTTGTCAATATTTTTTTATTTCTCATTTATTCAAATAGGGTGATTCTAAAAAGTTTAACAAAAAATATCTTCAAAAATTTAACAAAATTGGTATATGGTATGATATTACTTTTAATGCACCATATTACTTTTGAATAATTCTACTTAAACAAAAAAGTATACAAAAAGTGTAATAAAATGTATATCATTAATTTTTTAAATAAATAATAGTCACATGAATCATAAGTCTATTTTGTCAAAAAATTTTCTCATTTCTCTGTCCACTCACCACTGTCCAAAAAGAATTGTCCACGATCCAATGGATTATAATAAATAGAAAATTTTCATATGTTTATTGGTACAACACGTGGCACTAAATGCTTTTTTTTTTTTTCGCAGCATTAAGTATCTATGAATTCATTTATTAATAGCAAATTTTAGGAATTCGTAGACTTATGTCATGGGTCTTATATCAACAAACAATAGTATAAATAGTGATATATGTAGCATTTTATTTATAAAATGTTGTGGGGGGGCTTTTAATTTATGCTCGATCAAGGCTTTAATGTTTCTATTATTGAGTCAGACTCGAGTAGTGCCGTGAATGCAGTAATTAAACCCAACTTTCATGCCTCTGAAGGAGCATATTTGGTTGCAATTCATGAGATGTGAAAACATGCTCCTCATCTATGTTTTAAATCCATCAAGCGCGAAGCAAATGAGACTGCACATGTGTTGGCCAAGTTTAGCCTTCTTAATGCATCTTCTTGTACTTGGTCATTTGATGATTCTTCTGATTTTCTTGTAATTATTTTGAATCGTGAACGTAATGAATAAAAATTATTTTGTTTGTCACAAAAAAAAAAGAGTACTTTATAAACCAATTGAATGTATAAATTCAAAAATTCAAGTGGGCCTTTTTTTACCTACATGGCATGCCACATGGACATTGGGCCGGGCAAAATAAACTACGCAAACACCCATGAAAATCAATATTCAATTAACGAGTACGCATTATTGTAAAGCCTCCATCAGACGAATTGTACATGAGTATGTAGATAGAAGATCAAGAGCACCTAATCCTCACCTTCTCTCAAGTTATCTTTAGATACTTTTGAATGGTTTAAGAAAAAAGCATAACACGAGAATCTTTAACGTGAATGTTATTTGTAGGTAATTATTCAGGTAATCTTTTATAAAATAGGTAAATTCATCGTCTTATCTTCAAATTATTTTTTCCTAAGTACACAATATACAGAGTAAGACTGTGAATTTACCTTATTTTTGTAAAAAATTATAATTACCTACAAATAGTATTTACAAATATGTTTGGATTTTTCTTCACTTCTTTCTATTCTTTCTTACTATTTCTTTATTTTCCATTTCCTTTATGCAATGTTCTTAAAAACATCTCTAAAATGTGCCTTGTCTCTCTTCTGTGTCCCACTTTTGCCCTTTCGAGTTGGAGAGATGCGTCGATCACGGGGTTTAAGAAGAGTAAAGTAGAAGGAACGCGGAATGAATTATGGGATGCACGCGTTACTTGATGGGCCGGGAAAAAAGGGGTGCGCGTTGCCTATAACGTGGGTTCCATTTTGGGTTGGCCGGTTATAAATAATACGTAATCAAATGGTCTATTTTGGACAGGTGGGTCACATGCATTGTGCCATGCCATACATACACAATGCCAATTATATAATTATTTTTGGGTAATTGTCAATTTCAAGCAATTCTATCTATTTTCAACAAGTATTGCAATTTGTATGGAAAATTAGGCAGGAAAAAAGGAATATATAGCTAATTGAGCTATAAAAAGCTATTTTCAAGAGTCGACGGATTGTTTATGTTGAAAATAGACTGTTAAATTGGAATAAAAGTTGCGTATCCTCAAAAGACAGCCATGTTGTTCTTAATTTGTTTTTTAGTGTTTCATGTGGAAATAGATTAGGGATGTGTAGTGGAAAAGTTGGGAGAGATTATAGAAAATTGTAAAAATTAATTATTTAGAAAGAATATGTGGTTAGTATAAGTTTTTTTCTTTAAAGTGCAATTACAAATATGTATCATAGGAGTACAAACATAGTGCCAAGAAAATCAACAATACAAACTCACATATAGTGGGAATACACACTACAATAAAATATAGAAAATATCTCATATAAAGGAATCGAACCTGAGACCTCTAGGTTTCAGTACCTCAATCTAGCCCCCTAACCAAATGGGCTAGGCCTCATTAGCTGGTTAGTATAAGTTTGAATAGTTAACTATTTTAATAGTAAAAAAATAAGTTGTAGAGAATGAAGTTTTAGATGGGATTTTTTTTTTTTTTTAAATCAATAAATGGAAAACATGTATTGATTAGAGGAATATCCATACAACTCTGTTGGATGCCTAGCCAAACTGAACCAAAACATGTAGAGGTAAGGTAAAGATAATGTTGTACACGTGTTTAGACCTTTGGAATGGTGATTTTGTGGCTCAGAGTGAGATCTTCAAATATTTTCTTGTCCGGGCAAAATTATAAAATAGTGAAAGAGGTTGTCAAAATTTGACTATTTTTAACCGAAACACTAGTTTTTTTATTTTTTCAATTTTACAAATAGTGAAAAAATGGTTTTTCTAATTTTTATTTTTAGAATAGGGGTAGCGGTAGGGTGGCTACCCCCAACCTACACCCATGTTCCTGATTGTCCATGTATTAGAGAGATAGACTGACGAGGCAAGTGTAATCCTTTTTGCTTGGTATAATAATAAGTTGCTTCCTATCCTTCTAGTATTCTCAACTATAATTATGTAATAGATTGCCAAAAAAAAAAAAAAAAACTATAATTATGTAATACAAATACATAAGAGTGTTTGTAAACTTCTAAAAATGTATTTTTATGTGAAATAGAGAAAATGTGTGTGATTAGTTTGACTAAATTTAAATTTAAAAAGTAAGAGAAAATATGAGAGAAAAAAATTTGCAAACACAGATACAATGTAGGCTTTAATCAATTGTTACCAAATGAATCTTATTATTTTGTGAGCAACTCTTTGTTTTGGGGCTATTTCTTGCAATAAATCAACAATAATTATTTAATACAACAACAATATAACACTTCTTATTAATGTGTTTGTAGGCTTCAATCAATTGTAAATTATTATAACGTGTTGCGAGATGAATCTTATTATTTTGCGAAGAACTCTTTCTTTCGGGGCAACTATATACTGTTGATTTATTTCTTGAAATGGTTGTAACAGTTTGGAACGGTTGAAAGTGGGATAACATGAGGGGGAGAGATAAAATCTAAGGTGTTGTATCTTATCAATAAAGTACGCGAATTATGCTATAATGATTGGATATTTCAGTTTTTGATCAAGAGATTCGAATTCGAATCACACCCATCTCTTCTTAATTTCCCTCCATCCCTATCTCTCCCTTGTATTTAAAAAAAAAAAAAAGAATTTATTCATATTTTGTTCTTTTAACTGTTTCAAATATAAATGCTTGTTTGATCCTATTTATTTGGGAAATTTATAATGAGGTGAGAGATAGAATGTGTATTGAAAATGTAAAAAAGTGTGAAATATGTGGTTGTAATTGAACAGTTGTCAAATTAAATGTCAAATTAGTGGTAGGTAAATTTATAAATTGAAAGAAAAAAAGGATAAAACAAGCTCTAATTGGCTACCGGACGAACCTTTTAATGTTCACGTGATCTTCTTAGAATATGAGCTGTCCGGTGGAGATTAAGAAAAGTTTACCCTAAGGAAAGTGTCAGGTGCTTCTCTGCTGAATTTAATATATAAGATTAATCGAAAAATAGGAACCAGGTGGCGAAAATTATGTTTATTTGGATCGACTATCGAACCTACTCCCGCTTTCTGGGGTGTTAGTAAAATATTTGCATTTACCGCTTTAAGTACACACGGCATCGGGAATTAAAGTTGGATACCAAGTGTATAGTTTGGAGCTGTCGGCTTCAAATATTTAAAATTAATTAATCGAGAATTAAATGACGTGATTAAAATTTAATTATTCGCAGAGTATATTAAATTAATCAGGTAAAGAACTCCAGAAACCTTTTAGTAAAGATAAAAGAAAATTAAAAAAGATGGAATGTTACAAATGAGTTGCGGATTCTAATCAAATGATTAACCTACACGACGCTCTTCCGATCTCACAAGTTTTCACCCCGCCGAGGATCAGCCTTGTCACAATGGCTTGACAAGCCACGGTTCGGCACATTCGAGCTCAACGGTTGGTTAAAGCAATTTTTTTGTCCAAACTCTTGACTCATCTTATTTGTCAATTTGTCTTTTGCTTGGGCTCACTGATCGGGCCTGGGCGCAACAAGTCCAAGCAGCAAGCGATATCACAAAGAATGTTGACAATTTCCTAAGTTTACAAGAAGACAATCTCCTGTTATTGTGTCGTACGCTGTGATCATCAACAAAAGTCATTGGCTGTATATTTCACATGTTGGACTCCTTCTCAGAAAACTAGTATTTACTCACGGACAGTTGTATGTCGCAACTTTTAGAGTTACAAGTCGTTCGGGGTTGAAGATACTTATATGTGATAAGGATGGCAATTCAATAAATTCAACGAAAAATGTTGCGCACAAAGAAGTATTTCAAAAATTGTGATGCTAAACTAAATTTCCATTTGATGGTATCATTTTCTCCTTTCTAATTTTTTTTATTTATCATTGCTTTGTAATTTAGTAATTGCTTCCCGTGCAACGTGCTGTTGAAAAAACTAATATGTTTTTAAGAGCAATGATTTAATAGAACCCACTGCGTGACTCTAATAAGAGATCGACAGTGTATACAGCAAAAGTAAAAGAACAAAGCTTGGAACCAACAACAGTCTACGTGACGGTGCGACTTGCGCCTTGCAGTGGAACAAGATCAGTATCAATGCCATTTCTTTTTTTTTTTTTTTTTTTGGAGAAGGAATTTCAATGCTTTTATCCCCCAATGAACTATTTATTCATTATGATTGTAATATTAACATACTTTTAGATTAAAACATAATACAAATTTTTACAAGTTCACCTGACATAAAAGAGAAGTCAGTATCCATAATTTATTATTACGAATTTTATTTCTTACAACTTTTGTCCTCAGTATATAGTATAGATAATAAAACAGTACACGGTGTTCTTTTCAAAAAAATTAAAAATTACACAATGTTCAATCAAATCGACTAAAAATGCGCAATCATGATAATCTAAAAGATCAAGGGAATGTCAACATTCCCCACAGAAAAAACATATAATCAAATTGAAAAATGAAAACATGGGGCATTTGCTAACCGGTGGATTAGTCAATTTTACATTCTTGTTCAACGTTTTATAATTGCTTTCATGAATTTGGTTGTTGAGTTAATCTGTCATTTGCATTCAACAATATGTTCATTACAAATTAAAAAATGAAAATACTTGTTGATCATTATAATTGGATTGATTTTAATAGCAACATACCCAGTGTGATTGTAAAATAATAACTAAAATTAACACATAGATCTATTACCTAATATTTATTTTATTGTTTATTGTTTATATGACTAATTAAAATATAAAATGTCCACCTTTCAAAAAAGAAAAAAATAAATTTAACACACAGATCTATTACTTAATATTTATTTTATTGTTTATATGACTAATTAAAATTTAAAAAGTCCACCTTTCATAAAAAATTAAAATCAAAATGTCCATTGCGGGTGCTTTTGCATCCTGTTTGATTTTGATTCTTACAAAATTAATTCTCACAAAACTCGTTTTCAATCACACATTTTAGATGTAAATTCATAATTTTTTCTTTCTTTAATAGCCATACATTTCCCAAAAAAATCACTTTTTTTTGAAATCAATTCTCCAAAGTCAAAACCATACACCATCGCTATTTACACGAAAAAACTCATATGTATGTGTTCAAAGACCGTAATTTAACAATAAATTTAGTCCTATAAATTTACATGTCGACTATTAATTTTGCCAACCAAATGGAAAACCATAATTCTATTCATATTTACATGCCTTTTATTTATTTATTATTATTACTTTTATTTATTATTATTATTATTATTTGGCTAATTGGTCTTATAGATAGGATTTGGTTTTGAAATCCTAAAATGTGATTATTATTATTATGGAAAATTTTTAAAAATCTCCCGAAAGTTTTGTAACAGGAGTGGAAATGCATTTAAAGTATAGCTAGTTGGTAGAGAAGTGTTAGAGGTGTAAGTTGACATGTGAACAGTGAAACTTTGTTGCTGGAAAACCCTCCAATTAAATTGGAGAGACAATCTACTCTAGATGAATTGCACTTAGGTGTTTGATTCTTTTTATGAAAACAAATTATAATCTCACCTACCACTGATTTGATCAGTGATTTGATAACTACTCATTTATAACCATAAACTTTAAACTTTTATTAAATCTACATAACTCATTTCACCTCATTATAATTTCTCATTATAATTCAATTTGAATAAATAACTTCAAACAGCGTATAATATAATGTGAATGGTATAGATGTTACCACTAAAATTAAACTAGAAGTAAAAACATCCCCCGCTGTATGTATTGAAAAAGTAATGGGCCACGTGTACATTAATTAATAGTTTAAGGAGAAAGATGATGAAAAAAATAATCAGTTGTATTTATTTTATTTATTTATTTATTTTGGAAAGGGATTGTAAGGCATAATTAATCGTTTCATTCAAAAATCTCATAATAATAAGAGTATCTCCAATATATAGTTATAGTCATAGAATAAATTGACAATTATCAAAAAAGTGTTTATTTGGCACATTAAATTCATGACATTCTTCATGATAATATCAAACATTAATTTATCGAATCAAAAAATTTCTCACTCTATTTTTTTCAAAAGATTTAATCATAACTTGCCAAATATACAATGTTGACATTATTGCATTAAAAGATTTTTTAAATGTAATGTCAATATTATTTGATACACATACAGTTAAGACATTTCACATTAATTTTGTATTAGAGATGCTCTAAGAGATGTATATTTGTCATTAGCAGAGTAAGCAAGGGACAAGTGAAAATGATCACACACTAGATAAGCAAGGGACAAGTAAAAATGATCACACACTAGACATCTTGAGGGTAAATGGGAGTAAAGGGACAAGTGTTCTCATCTGATTACTAAATTAAAAGAGCTGTCACGTAGGCCCGATTAGTGATTATTCTCTTATCTTTTGGGAAAGTTGATGATTAATTAATTGACAAGGAATGATTAACTTAAATGGCAACATCCTATTTGACGTAGTTTTAGTGAAACATGAAAATGTTATATGAATAAATCAAATTCTAATATTGCTCAATTTTATATTCATACTTTTTTCTTCACCGAATAAAATTGTAAATGTGGCACTATACTGTCAGTTATTTATTTGAATTTTTTATATCTTGTTAGACTTTTCTCTGTTTGTAGAGGTAATTATTCCATGTATTTAGAGTAGGTCATCAAAATTCTTAATTGATTAAAGATTTTCCAAAGCAAAAAGAATGCATGCCTACAAAATAAGGAACATTGGAAGGTATGTGATTGAATAGCAAAAATGTTTTGTTGGAGCCACGCTGTGAAGACTGCAACTCTACAAGCGTCTTCAATACACAATGTGAATGTCAATATCTACATGTATATGTGGTAAATGTCAATATCTACATATATATGTGGTCTCGTAAGTTTCTCTCAATTTTCACTCACTCTCTCTCTCCCCCCCCACCCCCACCCCCACCCCCACCCCCACCCCCACATTTTCTTCATTGTTTGGAATGTTATGTCTATTTTCCACATCCATCCCCACTACTTTATTATTATTTTTAAATATATATTTTTACCTCTCACATCTTTTTTACTATTTCTACTATTTTTCTCCAATGTATGTATATCTCATTAAAATAATATTTCTCTATCGTTATTCTCTCTTTATGTTTTATCATCTTGACATTCAAGTTTCAACATTAACATTGAAGATACCACACTAATGAATTCTTTTTAATGAAGATAACATGATTTCTAAAGAAAAACTATTGAACATCATGTAAAACAGTAGAAATACTGATTTTGAAAGAAGGGGGTAGCAAATAAAGAATTTGTGAACTTTTGAGATTCTTTCTATAACTCAATAGAGATGAGTACGAACATAAGTCGTTTCTATTTTATTTTATTTACTATTGAACAACATGATTATCAACTTATATCTTGCTAAATTGACAGAGGTTGGTGCTAGTAAAATTTCTATGTCATTCTCTTGCTTTCAACTCGGAGTCTTGGGATTAAGGGGTTGACCTAGTAAGTAAGGCTTAAGTCATTACTGAGACCATTCACATTTAAATAGTAGTAATAATAATAATAATGATAATGAGTGGCGTTGAATAGTTGAAATTTGTGTAACACATACGAGTCCTATGAAATATGTATATGTGATTAGTTTAACTAAATTTT
>CAVNYN010268758.1:0-14132 GCA_963692815.1 Nyctanthes arbor-tristis | reverse complement strand
TTATTTTGTCGTCTAAACCCTTTAGGTACGATGATTACCCTACAAACTTCACCACAAATTTTATTCGTCTCAAAAGAGTGTTGCCTACAAAATCTTGCTTCTCCATACAAAAACAGTTTGTAGGGAAAGATATAAAATCTTGTAGTGTTGGTAGCATAATCTTATCAAACGTCTGACAAGAGATCGAGACTATTTGGATTTTGAAACCATATATCACATGTTTTACATGTAGATATATAACCATCCTTTAAAAAGAAAAAATAAACAAACAAAGAGAGATGAACACTGCAAATCACTTCACACCCTAGCGATCATGGCATGCATATGCATATTAATACATACATATACACCTTAATAACATGTCAAAGACAAAAACTAATGTCTATTTGAAGCCAGGCAACTTCTCAGTTTTCTTGTCCAAGCCTCTTATTCTTCTTCTATTTTTTTTTTTAAATGGGTAAATGATCAAATTAACTGCACAAACTTCGTCTCTGGTCCCCACCCTGTTGATGGCAAACTCATTATATTAATTTTAAAATAAAAGTTGGTCAAACTATTCATATATATATATATATATTGAGAAAATAGTAATTTTATTCCACAAGCAAGAGTATGATTACATTAGGCGAGATATGGGAAAATTCAACCATACAGCCACACAAAGACGACAAAAAAAAAATAATAAGAAAGAAAGAAGAAGAAGATAAACAAAAGACCCACGATACATAAAAGAGAAAAAATGATAGCAAGAGGGAAGGAGCAAAAATAACCAAAGCGACCGGACCAACAGCAAATGACAACCGAGACAAGGGATGAGAGAGAAGGGGCTCCAGAGTCGGCCAAAGAACCTCTCCGTCATAATAAATTGGCTGTAATTGACTTTGCTTTAACATCACATTCCCACACTCCTCTAGCACTATGACTTTTAAAAAAGACATGCTCAATCGACTCACTACAACAACATTATTAGCATTTGACACAAAGGTTTATCTGAAATCTTTTCTGAATGACAAAGTCAACCAGGACCAACACTTACCAAAGTTTCCAATAGAACAAATTGATTTTCCTAGAAGTTTGTTTGCGCCAAATCAAGCATTTTCACAACATGTTTGACACATGGGCTACACAAATTCTTGCGTCTTATTTTCACATAAAAATAGATGGTTGCGTAATAATTGCTCAATACTGAAAGCATCATAGATGGTTGAATTTATACTACAATTGTTAAAATACTTAAATTTTCAAATATAAGATACCCAGGGTTCAAACTCCCCTCCCCTACTCTCCCCCTTCCAACCCATCTCATATCTCCCCCTTTGTACCCCAAAAAAAAAAAAAAGCATCTCATGTTCAACTATGCTCTGCGAAGCATCACTCATCATTATATCATCTCCTTAGATATAATAGAACTATAATCTCATATAATAGGTAGAAAGCGTGTCAACCTTTACGCATGGACCAATTATAAAAAAACAAAAGGTCAAATCTAAAATCCACCTTAAACGTATTCATTGATGAAAACTGTTTACTCCCTCCCGTCCCACAAATATAAGGGCCCGTTTGGGACCGGTTATAACATAGAGTGTTATAATCTGGTATGATTGCATAATTATTATTCATTAAAAAATGGCTTGTGAATTGACGTGTTTGTAAAAAAAATTTTTTGGGTTTTTAAGAGTTGGTCCAGCCTTTTACCGTAAAGTTGTACTCCCTTCTTCAAATTGATTGGCAGATCGGAAGAGCTGTCTTCCTTGCATGTGAATGAAAATACACGTCAAGTCAATGACCAACTCCTTTTGTCAGACAAAAAAGGTTGGAGACACAGCCTTTGCCAGGAGAAAACAAAACTTATTATAACACTCCTTGTTATAACGGGGGCCAAATGGACCCTAAGTTTATTTTCCTTTTCTAAATGTCCAAAATATATAAAAATTTTTTTAGAAGTTTAATTACACTATATATCGAGAAAGATTAATTTACATTGTTTTACTCTATAAGTTACTCAGTATTCATCAAATATAAATGTAAATTAGGAACACAATTTACAAAATTATATCTTTCCTATACAATTCAGACTAGGGCCAAAATTGATATATAGAGTTAATATTGACAAAACTCAAAAGCATGCACATCAAATCAGATAAATTTGGCTCACTGTTTTTGCAACCCTCTAAAAGCCATTACCACCATGGCCTTAAAGAGGTAGAAGAACATGCAATTATTAATTAAATTAATTAATTAAAAATTAACTGTCTTGATGTTGATTTGAATTTCTCGATGATTATACAGATAGCATGCACATCCCCGTAATTGGTATAGGATTAATTAATTAATATATACACTTTATTATTATTTAAGTTGTACAATAGGAATATAATAATAATATACAAACTCAACATTCGACATACAAAGATTCTCTATGTAGCATGGGCAAGGTATAAAATATTGGTTGAACTACTACTACTTTATATCCTACATAGATGGGAGCCCCCACCGTAATTGTTACTTGAGTAGTTGAGGGCTGATTTATTTATTATTATTATTATTATTATTATTTATTTATTTGTTTATAGATAGATAACACTAGTCAACCACTTTGAAGAAATGATGGATTTGGGCCGACTATTGGGAATTGGGTTCAAATAACACAAATACAATGGACCAGATAATAGGTTGGCCTGGAGCTCCACTAGGCCTACTCAGGGTCATCCTCCTCTCGTGTCTGCGTGCATTATTCAAGTTTAGAAATAGAGGAAATTAAAAGATCTACTCCCTTTTTTATTTATATTTCAATAATACACCTCACACATAAAATATTTGCTATTCTACCATATTTAATTATATTATTATTTATTTTTATTTTTATATTAGTTTTTCAATTTCCACGTTGGAATTCCATAATTATAACTGATTTTTCTTAATTAATATGATTATAACGGATTAATCGCTTTTTTTTTTAATTTTGAAAAACTTGATTCCCCTATATTCTTGTTGATAACTTTTTTTTTTTTGAATTTGATTACAATTTGATTTTTTCCCCTAAATTTTAGATGGTAACAATTTCAGTCATAATTATTCTCTCTATCATTCTCTCTATCTAGTAATAAAAATCTAAAAAAAAAAACACATTGTAAAGTGGAAAAAATCATATAAAGCACCGAAAATCATAAAAAAAAAAAAAGAATGGTAACAACAACACAAAAAAATTAAAAAAAAATCATGTAAAATTTAAAAGAAAAATAATGGTAACAATCATGAAAAAAAATTCATGTGAAATTAAAAAGGAAAAAGAATGGTAACAAACACCTCAAATAAAAAATCACCAAGTGACAAATGTTAGTATGAATTAATTGATTATATGAATATCTCAATGCAGGGCATTTGAGAGAAATATCAAGAAATACCCTTCTCATCAATAATACTACTCGTACAAACTGAAGTGCTTGGTAATGGCCATTTGTTGCTTTATAGAAGTAAAGGAATTGCATTTTTTTCCTAAATCGTAAATCATAATTTGCACCATTACAACATGGAGAATGGAAAATACTTAGCACCAATAAAGTAAAGGAATTACTTTATCTAGGGGGAATGGGATCATGGATTTCATTCTTCTGAACATTTGAAACCAGTTATTTAAGTAGTTGTTAATGTAGGCCTTTTAGATGGTTGAGAAGAGAGAAGCTTGAAACCAGTTCTTTAAGTAGTTGTTAAGGTAGGCATTTTATCTTTTAGATGGTTTAGAAAAGAGAAGCTGATAATTTCTTCTTTTTCATTTATTTTTTTCCTTTTTATTTTTTGTGGTGGTTTCACCGTGAATGAAAGTCAATTTTGATGACCCATTCAACAATTGAATATAAATGCTTTTGTATGGTATAAAATGTGAAATTCTAATTATATGTTTAATAATTTGATATATCCTTGATACGAGTCAAAATGCTGTAAAACAATGTGCAGTGCCATTGATGATATCAAGGATCTCTTGTCATTCCTATTTCATTAAAAGTGTTTGACAAGTACTATATAATATGTATGCAACACGGTGATTAATACACTCACAACTTCCGTTTTCCGTTCTACTTTCCTTGCAACATGATAAGTGGAGAGCCTCTTTCAATTCCCTTTGAAGAAAATTGTTTTCCCTTTTTTCTTCATACAGTGGATTAGAAGTTTCTTATGATATGCTTTTACCTTTGATTGATTCACTTTGCTAGGACGTGTGCTTCTTTAGAAAAATATGCTCACTCTGTTATAGATATGTTTAAGCTGGAAGCTGTTTGTTCATTCTCATTCTCTCTTGGCAATCAATCTCTTGTCAGTGAAGCTATTAATTAACTCAATATATGTTTGTAGGAAAGAATTTGGACTTTCAATCATTTAGAATCCTATTTGTTGCGAGGATCCTTTTGAATGGTTAGTGTTTTTAATTTTAGTACATAATGAAAATATATTATTTTAATTTAGCATCTGGATTGATATGTTTATGTTTCTTCAGGAACAAGATGAGCTTGGAAGTCGGTGCCTAAATTGTCAAGAAAATTGCCCAAAATGAGAAATTTGCACAGTTGAGTGACTTCATATTTCGAACATGTAGTCTTGGAATTTCTTTAAGGTTTGGGATATAGACATGATTAAACTTTTGATTCATCACTCATTTCAATATGCAAATAATAAATGCGTTTTTTTTGTATTTTTTGGGGGGTCGATCGGGTAGGGGGATTATGTTCGTTACTACTTTCATTGCTACTAAATCTGATGTAGATGACATATTGGAAACACCAAACTATATTTGAAATTTGGAAGCCACATTGTGTAAAATTGTGTTGTCTTAAAAGGAAATTTGAAATGCAATTGGAATTTTCCATATGCTACGTGGTAGAGTAGTTTTTTTTTTTTTTTTTTACATTAGCTTATTGGATTCTTTATTTACTGCATACAATTTAAATAATATAGTAATGTTCTTCATAGTAATTTAAGATTGCTATCCAAATAGCTTCACCAACATATTGTACTTGTACTTTCGAAAAAAAGGGGGAAAATTTTCCTTATGTTATCAAGTATAATAATTATGTAAAGTGCCAATATGATGTTTTAAAAGTGACTCTTTTGTTTCTGTCCATGCAAAGAACTAACCTTCAAGTCGACGTCCTCTTCAAATATTAATTTTGGTAACACATAAGACGTGGTTAGACAAAAATGATCTAACACCATAAATATGGCACTATATGGTTATGAGGCATGCATTAAGGACATCACATGATGATATGACACCATACAATGTCATACTATATGGTACTAGATCGGGACTCCATAGTTAGATTGATGGGTTGTTACCCAATGCTTTGAACATGAAAATATCTGGTTGGCTATAATTTAGTAATAAGTAATTAATGATTGAATATATGAGTGTTTGGTTAAAGAAGAAAGAAGGTAAATAAGTAAACATTATATTAATGTAAATTATTAATCTAGATGTAATCAAGTTATGGGTTTGACACGCGCAAAAGGCTATTGTCACGTCACTTCAGAAGTAGACATACAATTTTTAACTTTTGAAGATCACTTTTCCTTAATAGATTACGTTATTTTAAACAATATTTTAAACGGGGTTTTATGAGATTTATGTTTCATATAGATTCTTTCATGTCATGCATCCTACAACATAGCTCCGTAGATTCTTGCTCAGTCAATTATATTCTCCTCTTTTTTGCCCTTAATTTTTCAGTCTTATGAATGGATTTGCAGGTGGACTGATAGTGTAGCAATAACTACTCCCAATATTATAAGAAAAAGATATGCATTTGAGTCTGAATTGTGTAGAAATTTTCTGCCCATTTCAAGTTATTCTGTTTATGATAATTTCTGACTAGGCAGTATTTGATATCTTTTTTAAACTTTGGAGTTAAATTTGAGATATTTATAGATGAAATAACTAATATTCATTAATTATAATTAAATTAACTATTGTTGGTTAGAGACTATGGGAGATGAACATGATTTGTCTTCTCCACTTGACTTAGTTTTGATGTTTCATGTCTTTTTATTTTATAGTTGTCATGCGTATAATTTTACTATTGAGTATGCATCTTGCTTCATATTGCAGAGACTAATTATTTGAAGAGGGAAATGCCAACTAATAGCTAACAACTATGTTATGTAGAATTTGCAATGAAAATTTGGAACTTGAAAAAGCTTTCATTGCATCTGCTACCAATAATATTTAGCACTTGAGTTAGCATAATGTATATTTGTTATGCCATGTTTGTAATTGGTTGTTGATAGATGTACTAATTCAAAGCGTTGTAGTTACGACAGCTTTTATAAAGAAATTATCATTGATGTGAAATTTTTAGTAATAGTTTTTAGTTGATGAGCGTATCTACTTTTGTATAAAAATAAACATATAATTACAGCTAATTTACGTGTAACGCACGTGCATATACTAGTTATTATAAAAGAGATTTGTTCCAATTGACACTACTCATGCTTATTGTTAACAAAAACGACGTCGTTCTGGCAGAGGCCCATAGTCTTCTTCCTTTCCTTCTGGCATCAATTACGCGCCTGCCCACATCCTTCCTCCAAATATACACGTATATAATTCTCTTTTACTCTCTCTCTCTCTCTCCATTTCGTTGTTCTCCATTTCCTCACAGCAGTAGTTTCATCATCTCAAATCGGTTAGCTTCCTTTTTCGCTTTTTCCAGTTGCGAAGGTACATTAATTCTCTATTTTTCCCTATTCATTTATGATTTTCATCCTTTCCCCCAGTTTTTTTACGAACCCTAAAAGTCAAGCAGTTGATTTTTGAGTTCATTACATCTTTAAATTTTGAGATCGTGGCAGCTGTAGTTTGTAGTGATAAAACACACCGAGAAACCCACTTTCAAATTTGTAGAGCAATCTAAGAAAGGAGGAACTAGCAAAAATGTTGGCTTCTTCTGTCTCTCTTTTTTTGGTTGCTTTACTACCATGTTCTTTGTACTTGTTAACAATAGTCCCAAATCGACAGCACAAAACCGACGAAACTCAATAAATAAAGCAGATAAAGGATGGGTTTAATAAAATGAGCCTCAATATAGCGAAATGAGTCTCAAAATCAAGCTGAATTACAAGAATTGAAGAGTGAGATGAGAAAAGCAGAAACATGGATATGAGAAATGAAGAAACCCAGAGATGAGAAGGGACGCATTTCATTTCTGAAACAAGAAGAAAAATATCCCCTCTCTCTCTCTCTCTCGTTTACGATATATAGATAGTGCAATAGGTAAAAGTCGTGTTTCTAACAATTGCAATTTCTCAATGAAATTAAGCCTAAAAAATATAAAATAGTGCCCTTTTTGCTTCAGGGTCCCCCAGCCCAACCCCCACCCCAAAAAAATTATTCATCTTCTGTTGGCAGTACTCTGATTCTTTGTGTTAATCAAATCTCTCTCATCTTTTTTTTTTTTTTTTTTTTTAAGAATTTCATGTTTTGAAAAATAAAATATTGTTGTATACAAAAAGAGGGAAGCCATGTGATTTTTTAAGAAAACCCTAGCTCCCTTTTTACGGAGCTCAAACTGTCACGTGACTGCACATTGGGATTTCGTGAACAAGATATTATAACTTGTAAGTTTCTAGCTGCCCAGACAAAAAACTAATGCTAATATGTGCGTGCATACTGAGAGAGAAACAAAGTCCTAATCCTAACTTATTAATGAGTTTTTACTATTCATTTTTGGTCACCCAAAACGACTATGTTTGAGCAAAAAGTAAGTCGTTTCGTTTTGTGTAACAATATCATCTTCCCCGTGTTTTTAAAAACTACTCTCTGCAAACACGCAACCATCTTTTACAACACCCCTTTTGTGTACCAACATCTTGAAAACACACAACTCCATCGCATCACATGTTTGTAAAAACTTATTTCACTACTTTCCTTTCTTCTCTCTACCAAAGTTGAACAGAGAAAGAAATGAGTTGATTTTTCTGCACTTCAGTCTTTTGATTTTGGTGTCAAATGTCAAATAATTTAGTCCATAATTTGGTAGATAATTTTATTGGCCGAGGTTTGGTTCTAGGACAACATAGCCATGTTTGTTTATTAAGTAACAGTTACTATTTCATGTTCATTTTTATATTATCTAGTAACATGTGCATTGCAATCAATAACTCAATTTCCATGAAACAGGAAATTGTTAACAACTGCGAGGATGCACATGAGTTGATCGACACTGCCCCTTCAACTGCTTTGAAGCAAAGTAAGCCACTTTACATAAAAATAAACTACAATTTTCCTGGACTTGTTCACCCAACTTTTGCTCGAAAACCAGTTCCTTTCCTGTTCGTCACATTCTGCAGCTAAATCTATCTTGAACTAAATTGCACAGCGATTTGGCTAAGCTTGATTGCATGTCATACCAAAGGTGTTCAAAAAGATGAAAGTTTTTTCAATCTCCCTGTTCGTACAAGGGGATATTCTGTAACATGTCCATTCTAAGTAATCCCTTCAACATACTAAACAGATCAGGTTCCATCACTAACCCTCTGTTTTTAGCCTTGTGCCCCAAGCAGCAAAAAATCAGTCACTTGGTGCCTTCTCTTAAAATGTGTTGGAATCTTCCGTTCAAAAAAAAAAAAAAAAGTGTTGGGATCTTATTTTGAAATGATATCATGTCCCTCATTGAGTTGACTCCTGCAGGCTCCATCCCGGCATTATTAATGATTGAACGTTTTACGATAACCAAATGATTAGGAGGAAAAAAAGACAATCTAAGGGCTCATAATTAAGAGGATGAATATTACAAAGTGTTTGTCAACTGAAAGAGATTATAATAAGAATTATAATTTGGCACACGATATTATTTTATTGGTTTTATTTTTTTTAAAAAGTTAAAAAGTAAAAGTCAAGTCGCAATTATTTAATTTTTACAAAAATAACTAATAAAATGATGTCACGTCACAGATTATATTTAAATTATAATCTTATACAGTTGTCAAACACTCTGTAATATAAAAGTTACACATACTAACTATCACTGAGTTTCCAGTGAACCTATTTGAAATATCTTTGAATTTCATCTTTGGTATTTATTTATTGTCACTATATATATATATAATTAGCTATGTTTAACGCAATTTGTTGCTTGCGTCTTACGAACAAATTAAAATGAAGATATGAAGATAACTTTGTTTCATTTTAGAGCTTGTTTGATCCTATTTATTTGGAAAATTTATAATGAGGAGAGATGTAGAATGTGTATTGAAAATGTAAAAATATGTACATTGAAAATGTAAAAATGTGTGAAATATGTAGTTGTAATTGAACATTTATCAAATCAGTGATAAGTAAATTTATAAATTGAGAGAATAAATAAGATCAAACAAGCCCTTAATTAGCACATGTATGTCTGTATATGACAAATATGATCGATCGATGGAGTGTGTATATAGCCAAGAAATTATTATTATTATTAATTAATTAATTAATTTGAAAGGCAAGTGGGATTGGAGTGGAGTTGGTGGATGAAATTAACTAAAAGTAATTCGATCAATGAAGAACAATCGAAATCTTTAAATTCGCAGAAAAAGTAATAATTATTGTCACCAGGGAAAATTATTTAGTCTATCTACCTCGAGAAATATGGGCCCAAATATAATTGATGAAGCCTATCTCCTTGCAGAAAAAAAAAAAAAAACTACTAATAGCATGCAGCCTTTTATCAATGATTGACAACTTAGCTCTTGTTTGTCACTCTTTAACAAAACACATTATAATTTCATTTACTATTGATTTGACTATTAATTTGACAACTACTCATTTATAACCACAAATTTCAAACTTCTATTAAATCTACACTACTCATTTCACCTCTTTATAATTTCTCTTTATAAATCAACTATCATAAATTGAATCAAACATCCTCTTAGTACTGATCCATTAAGTGTCGGGAAGGAAGGAAAGAGGATTAATAATGTGATATATATATATATATATATATATGATATGGTGAAATTATAGAAGGGGCATGGAAGTAAATAGAAATTAGAGGATTTAACAAGCAACAAGAAGTCAACAAGAAACGCAAGACTTACATACGGCGCATGGGAGGCCCGGAGGCATTTCCCTTTAGAATTGATAGCAAAAAATACCAGTATTGAGAAATTATAAATTAATTAATTTAAAGGCCCAAACTAGCTAACTGGTACAATCAGTGTCCACCGTAAATATTGTTGTGGAGTATGTTATATATGTGGAGTCGTTTTAATTTGTACGTTTTAATTTCTATATTATATAATCCAAAATGGAAATAAAATGCTAGCTGCATGCTATATATACGTTGCCTAAAATCCATTATATTTATGGGGATATAAGATTTACCTCCTCGACGGGCAATAAGTGATGACAGAAAATATATCTTCTTGATATATATATATATATATATATATCACCATATATTTATTTAATCATTACCTTTTCTTCTTGCAACTGATATATACATACGTTCATTATAACTTTTCATACGACTACTATTTATATATAATATATATTGCACGCTGTCAATTAATTCTGATGTAACGAAATAAATAAATCTATGGTAATTGACAGAATTAGTAAATCAACCATTTGCCTGCAGTAAACTATAATTAGACCACATATATACGTGGTGTCATCGTGAGAGAGAGAGAGAGAGTGACGGGCTTCACTTGAGTGGAGGCAATTAGGGTGCCACGTTTTCTCGACGTGGCTCCATTAGTGCCAAAAAGAAGTTCCGCATCGAATAATATATCCCATAACTAACAAAAGGGGAATTATATTCCCACAATAAAAATTTATCTTTTCACGACATTTTGTTAATTACTTAAATATTCTTTAAATAAGTTACATTAATAATCTTATTCTTTAATTTTTTTATTTTTAATAATATATTTAATAAAACATGTTTTTTTCTCTCTACACCACCGATCACCGAGTCCCTTCTTCTTTATGTCACCGTCATTCTCTATGGACGGAGGAGGAGGCTCTGCCCAAATTGAAAAACTATCATGAAAACAAGCAGCCTTTGTTAAACTATAAACTATTATGAAAACAAGCAGCCGTTGCGAAACTATGTACACAATTGCTTGCTCGTCGTCTAGTGAAAGAGAGAGAAAATCTCCCTCAGCCGTTGTCAGCCTTGAATTAACATACCAAAATTTGAGAGGTCTTCATTGTCGGAGTAGACAGCATCCACAATGTTCTTTGCATCGAGCTCGAAAATAACTGTACTCATACGAAGTTCCATGGGCTTGCTGAACGGATTAGGATGGGCAATTGGCTGCAAGAAAGAACGATTCTGCAAGCAATTGCTTCACTGAGTTTTAGAATTCTGCAAGCAATTGCTGAACGGATTTTTCCATGGGCTGCAAACAATTGATCACTGAGTTCTTCGGCTCAGCACCGGTAACTCCTCAAGTTGCCATCGTCAATTCTGCAACCAACAATTTTCTGAAAATCGGGTTCGGACATTTCAGGAATTGAATTTTGATGCTGGATTGTGAGGGTTCAGGCATTCAACGAGTTGTTAGTTGACGGAGGAATAGATGAAGATGGCGAGATGAGATGTTCACAAGAGGAGGAAAAGGTGCAGAGGGATGAACAAATTCCCCTCAGCGGGGAATTTTTTTATTTTAGTATTTTTTAAGGTGCAGGTTAATAATGTAAATGTAGTGTAGTATGATGATTGAAAACAAAACTTATTAGTGGTTGGAATAAAACGTGGTGGGAGGATAAGTTTTTATAGTGGGAATTAGGGATGACAGTATTAACCTGAAAACTCAAACCCGACTGAGACCCGCGCCGTTCGGAAACGGGGAGGGGATGGGGATCAAAGTTGCGCCCCGAAACACTATCGGGGTGGGGACGGGTTTTGGTTCCCCCGTCTCGACCTGCCCCGAGACCCGATTTTTGGGTTTTTAAGTTATTTTTTAAAAAAAAGTTAGTTGTATAAAAAAAAAAATAGTTAGTATGTAACACTAAGACTCGAACAGGCAAGAAAGAGGAGAAGGGTTTTGTAGAATTCTAGAGTCCCTGGAACCAAGGAAAGAATTTACTATAAAATAATAGAGTCCCACGTCGACTTCTTAGTGAGAATTCATGAAGTTCTGTATAAAAAGAGCATGAACCAAAGGGAATCTAAGTGGTCAATTGTGGACTCTTTAACAGACGTTTTGGGGGACAAAAAATGTTAAAATGTTTTGGAAAGTTTGGGCTTATGAGGCTAGATCTAATGCCGTCAGGCCTTATTTTTAATTTTTAATGGGCTAACATGGAGTTGAGTGGGGGGCTTTTCTAGTGGAGCTTTTGTTAGCCTCAATGTTATCTTGTTATATTCAGTTTTAAAGTGTGTCTTTAGTCTTTTATAAGTCTTTAAAAAAAAGAAAAAAAATTTTGGGGCATTAACAGGGATTTTTCTCATCCCCAATCTGATCCGCCCCGCCCCAAATTTGACCCGCCCCGATTTAATTGTGGATCGGGGCAGGGTAAATGATATCGGGGCAGGGACCGGGGAACCGAAACCCGACCCTGACCCTCCCCGTTGCCATTCATGGGAATATAATTCCCCTTAACATAAATAAATCATATATTTGTTTCCCTTCATCATTTCGAATCGATTCTTATCTATTCTATACTCTTAAAGCTGTTGAGATATTGTGAGACCCACTCCTTTTCCCGCCTAAAGTCTTTTCCTTTCTTTTTCTTTTTTTTCTTTTTTTGTTTTTGGTTAAATTCTGATTTGTGTTTCCGCTTTTTTTTTTTTGATTGATGAATGCTTCGAGCCCAGTATCATTTGAGACCCTTCAAATTCTAATGCTTCGTGTATGCAGATTTCAACAGGAACACGTGGAGCCGGCTGTATTAATTTGTCTGGGAACTGTGATTTATTTGCCCCAAACAATAATTATTCATTAAGATTTTCTACAACGACTGTAATGCTATAGGGACTCTTCATCTGAAAAAGTTCTCTTTTTAGCGCGTTAGTGTTATTTGCCCCAAAAAAATATAACTTCTTCCGATCTCAAGATTTTTATCTTCAACGACTGGAATGCTATACGGGCTCTTCCATTCTGTGAACAAGTTCTTATCTTTTTTGATATTTCAGGTGTTTCTCTCTGTTAGATTCTTTCAATTTCTTTTTTGACGTTGGTTTATATTGGTGTAAGTCAGGAATAAATTTGATGTTTCTTTCCAGAAAAATCGTTTTTTATCTTTACCTTCGGGCTTATTTGGAATCAGGAATTCTGATTGGTGTCCACTGGATCTTGAAATATTTCTTTGCCAGACCTCTATGTTTTTTGGGATTTCTTTAGATTCTTCCCAATTTTTGGTGTCTTATCTTCTCTTTTCTGTCTGCACTCTTCGTCACTCATGTAATTGTTTTCAGATGAGATGGCTGCATTTTTGCCCTATTACAGAATGTCAACAACAGTATAATTGATTTGTATAGTTCGGTCTTATCGCCATCCCAGTTTGTCAATAATCTCCTCGTGGATTAAAGCATTTGCGTTGCTTTGCAAATCATGGCGGTTGTGTACAACGTCAATGCATGAAACTGGAAATGGTAGCGGTGTTGAATGTTCTGAGATATGGGGTGTAAAAAGGTGGTTGATTTGGGGCAGTGAGTGATGGTATCGAGGGGCCGATCGATTTCTCGAGACTTTGTTTGGATTTTAGGATATACTAGGAGTGGCACATGCGTTGCATGGGTTGCTAACTTCATGTGGTAGAAAGTAACTGGCTCCAAAATCAATTCCTTGGTCTGCATAGGTAGCCCCAATGCTTCGCTTCTCGAGCTTCAAAACAAGTGCTGTACGAAAAAACATATATAGCTAAATGAAATGAATCTAAGTAAACAACTTCAAAGATGATGCATTAAGAAAAGGTAAATATTGGAAAACAGTGGAGCAACACATTTCTATCTATTTCAGCAAGTTGGGAATCTTGAGAAAATGGTTGAAAGATCCTTGCACTAATAGATCTATATTAGGAATACATCCTTTTTCACACAATTGATTATTTATTCTTTATTTATAGCTGCTAGTTTGTTGAAATCATAAGCATCAGCTAATGAACTTGGCTTGATATCAAAAAACCTTGCAGATTTCTATTTTGA
>CAVNYN010268756.1:0-10925 GCA_963692815.1 Nyctanthes arbor-tristis | reverse complement strand
GGCATGCATTGATGCAGACCACGTAGATTTGAAATCTACGTGGTCTGCATCAATGCATGTCACATGAAGTAAGAGGTGCTGTTGGAAGTGCTTGAACATTACCGTTGAAATTATATTAACTTTAATACATGTTTACTGCCTAGATTTGATGAGATCCAACGAAAGAATTGTTTTTAGTAGATTTACATAAAGAAGTATTAATCAAATTGTAGTCATCAGGTTTTGTTTTATTATTTATTTTATTGTATGATGATGGTTTGAACGTCACATCCTTTCTTCAAATGGCCACCAGCACTACAATTTCACTTTTTTTCTCCCAATTTTAATTGTAGGCATATGCATGCCCTAAAACCATCAACTGTTAGCAAAATTTTTTTAAAACCTACGTCATGTGTCATAATCGCACTCAATGACTAATATATGGATACATGTTAAGTGAAATTAAATGCCACGTAGCAACATTACATGCACCAACATAGGTTATTGGGTGCCATAAACGGAACCCCTCCAAAGGAGAAGGCGACCAATGGAAGCTCAACTGTAAACTATCATATTGGCGCATTATGTGTCAATCAATTGGTATATCGCAATAAATATGAGACACGTAGAAATATAGGACGTGTGGTTTTTTCCATCCACATAATAATTTTGTTGTGTATACTGTGTTCTAAAAGATTATTTGATTTGGGTTTAAGCGGTCTTCACTAAAATGATCTTTAAATTGTATTTTTTTAAAAAAAATAAAGAGTAAAACATTATGGGTAAAGAAAGAAAAATTCTAACCTAACATCGCATACAATCTTTTTTTTAATTATTATTCCAATTTCCATACATTTAACCTAGGAATTCAATCTCTTTGACCAATTTGCAGCCAAAATGCCATAACACAACAAATTTTGTTTCAAAGTTCGAGGGCTAAAATGTCAATTCACCAAGGACCTGGGCATTTAAATACACATAAATCTCATATATTCGCTATCGGTTTCTAATCAGTAATCGCGCTCTCTTTCGGACGTTTCGAGGAAGAAAAACTTGTGATTTCTTTTAAGGTGGGATTTTGATTACGGTTCGATTTGTTTTTGTTGAGTCTACTGGTGTTTGTATGTAATTCTGCAGTCTAGTGTAGTATGGTATAGAGCCTTGAACTTATTCAAGTGAATCTGTGTTCAGAGAATAGCTTGCGAGGGAAAATGGCGAAATTGCTCAAGTTTGAGGAGGTCGAGAAGCACAGAGCTATCAAGGATTGCTGGCTTGTGATTGCTGGAAAGGTCCTTTTTTTTTTTTTCTAATTCTAATTCATTTTTGTGTTTTGTGCTGGACTAGTTTTGCCCTGGTTTCTTTCTCGTTATCCTTTAGTTTGACTTTTATATCGGTGATTGCTTTAGCGATATGGTCCATATGAACTTGATACTGGAAGATGCTTTCAACTGGTTATCTGAAGAAGGCTGTGATCAATGTATAACTGGTTGAATTCGCGTTGACTTGAAACCTCTCAAAGTTGGGGGTGAAGTGGGAAAATTTTTGTAGTGAGGTGTGAAGATATTGGGGAAGCAAATGCGAAAGAGCAGATCCGGCAATTTTCCAAGGAAATAATGCGGTACTCCTTATTAACGAGCCCGCAGTTGTAAAATCAAGGGGTTAACCACAAGTGGTTCTTGATTTTTTTCAACTGCCGCGCTTGTTTCCTTAGAAAAATTGGTAGATCCGGACTCCCATTTGATTCAAAAGGCTCAAATGAGGAATTTGACTCGTCTACACCTCAAACTAGAAGTGGGATTTCAAGATTGAGGTTCTTAAACAAGCCAGGGAAAGAGATGGGGAGATAAGATTGGGTTTCTCTGTTATTATGCTCAGCCTGTTTCGTCTTTAAACACACTGGTGAATGGGCAGTAAAACCACCCATAACTTGTATGTATGGTATTGCAATGGTGGCAGTAGACAATTGAAAATTTTCACTTTTCAGTATGAATATTGCTTCTTGAATTTTGGTAGGTGTCTGATTTTCCTCTTCGGGACTCAGTAGTTGTTTGAGTGTTTTGAGATGGTAATTAAGATTACTGGGGTGCTAGTTTTAAATTATAATCCATCGCATAATTATTGGTCTGTGAACTGTGCTCATCATATATGTACTGATATTTGAAGTGCTGCTGTTTGCGCTTGATCTCTCAATCATAGAGCTGTCAACATGATGCATATTTCATCAGTTTTCATTTTATCAACCATAATTATACTCAATGTCAAGTTATGATGCAGACGTCAAAACGAAAGGGATAAATTTTTGAGTCCTTGCTTAATATTTTATTTGAGAGATAAAAGTTATCTCATATACAAGAAAGAATATGAAGGATGTAGTTGAAGTCAATATCTGTGTGAAATTTAATAAAATGTAATATAACTGCATTGATATATGCCTCTCACTGCTCACTAGTTCTCTCTATTTTTTCCTGATATTTCATTCACTGGAAAACGATTTTTTTTTTTTGCCCCTGCTTTTTGATGCAATGAGGAAATGAAAAAAATGAAAACTATAAACATGATACATGCACTCTAATTTTATTTATATATTTTTGAAATAAAGGAAATATTCATCTAGTAGTATCAAATGCAAGGTCTGGCTCCAGGAAGTTTATTTTTGCTGATTACAGGGCTGACATTCATTATTTGAAGATTAATAGTTCTGTAAAGCCAGGGTGAAAATTCTAAAGACAATTGATATAATATGACTTTATTTCCAGCCTAATAAATATATGCCATCAATATGCATTTACTGATTTTTGTTTGTATTTATGGGCTGTTTGAACTAATATATGATATAATTTCAAGTATATGGGTACGTAGCTGCTAGCTTGGAATAGGTAGGTAAGGCTGCCAAAACGTCAACGTTGTACTGTATAATAGAAGATTCCACCGCCCCCCCTTCTCTCCCTGCTTGCAACTTCTCCAATATTTTTGCTATAGCATGACTGTATAATTTTGGGTTAGTTATAAGGAAATTCTTTAATGCATTTCTAAACATGCTCTCGCATTTCTCCTGATATTCTTTTGTATTTTTTGGTTCCGTTGACTGCTAGACTGTTAAAAATTCCCAGTATAGAGTTGGCATTAATACTCCAAAATCCTTTCAACAGGTCTACGATGTATCCGAATTCATGGAGGAACATCCTGGAGGTGATGAAGTCTTGCTATCATCTAGTGGTAAGACTACAGTAACCTCATTTTACCTTTCTACTTCATGTTTTTCAGGGATGATTTACATGAGCTGGGATTTGGGGTTAAAAACACAAAATTTTGGTGTTGTATATTGAATATAAAATTTTGTTTCGAGTTGGTTTTTGACCTTACAGATTCTAGTTTGACCAACGAAGAGCACATTACGAGTCTGATTGGAAATTTAGTTGACAAAATAACAGAGTACCATTCCCATATCAATGGAAATTTTGGAATTGTACTTTTTAGCCACTAACTTCGAACAAATAAAGTTGAAAACTTTTCTTTCTACATGTGCAAAATCACATTATGTATTCATCTTGATGCAGGAAAAGATGCAACCGCGGACTATGAAGATATTGGCCACAGTGATGATGCTAAACTGATGATGAACAAATATTGCATTGGAGAAATTGACATGGCGACAGTTCCCAGGAAACGCACTTACATTCCACCACCTCATACACTGAACGCAAACAAGGGTTCTGATTTCGCAGTCAAGATTTTGCAGTTCTTTGTCCCTCTCTTGATCGTGGCGTTGGCCTTTGTTGTTCGAAGCTACACCAAGGAGAAATGATTTGCAAACGAAGTGTCCTTGATTTATGTTGTCAGAAACTGGAATTGAACCTCTATTCCTTTGTTGTCCTGACTTAGCGTCCTGAATATTAGTGAGTTATTGTTGTACTTCCGTTGTTGCCAAATGTGTCGGTTGAAACAAAAATGGATTCAAATGTGTCGTTGAAACAAAAATGTTTGTACCGCTCTAGTAGTAATAATAATAATCTTATTTATATTCCACAGATCCGTTCTGTGCTATACTTGTCGATTGACTGGATTGAGATTGAGATTCTTGTTAAAATTTTATGTGGATTCTCAATCTGTCATTGCTGTTCTCTAAATCACCAAGGTTGATAACAGCCTTTCATTTTTCTTACCATCCCCACCCCACTAAGACGTTGATATGGAACAAGCATTTAACATTAATTAATCAATGAATTTCAAATTCGTCGAAGTATAAATTCCACCAAAAACCCGAGTTCTTCAATCCAAATGCAATTAAACCTAGGATTTCCCACTTCAGGACACACATCTTCTGAGAAAACACGTTTGTTTCATTTATTTGAACAACAGTTGGGACAACCTAAGAACAAATCCTCTCGGCATACAGATATGGCATTTTAGTCAATTGACTGGTATGCGGCACCAATCGTTTTAGCTCACAGCTCACCATCCGCCGCGTTAAACTTAAAAAAAAAAAAAAAATTCATGTTCTAGAAGCAAAGATATTTTAGATAAGTTAGGATCTCCTTTATCAAACTCAACCAAGTAAAGCAGCCTTCTTAACGTGTTCCAAGTTCGAAATCTGAAGAGACTTCGTTGAATGCTCTTCTAAAGCTATATACTCGGATAATGAGTGAGTAAAAGAGAAGAGAGTACTGAACTGTCATAAAGGAGTCTCGATCTTGTCATGGAGGGTTACCACCAAGTTGTGTGCATCATCCAGAAGCTTCCATACATCAAGATGCCCAGCCATTGCATTGCACTCCCTCAAAATCTCGTCCATGCTATTGTACTTCTCGATGATTTGTTTCCTCCTCTGCAACACAGATGCTGCAATTGCATAAAGCAAGAAGTCGTCTGTTGGTGGGGCTCGTTGCCTTATTCTGCTCCATGCTGATTTCCCAATTCCAGCCCGAATTGCAGCCTGATCTGCCCACATTATCTCCCAAAGACATAGAGTTTGCTCAAAGGTCAGTTCTCGTCTGAAGAGTACCACCACCATTCTGTACACAAAAAAGCAATCCTCAGCCTGCAGTTTCTCCAAGTGTCTGAAAAGATGTGAATCCTTGAATTTGATAATTTTAGAGACAATGTTCAGCTGCCTTCTGATTCCCTCTTCATCGAGTCTGAAATTATGGCGTGCCTTCTTCATGTGTGCTCTTCCGATCTCCAGAAAGCTTCATGGTCCTCTGTCACAATGGTGATTATGGGGGAGAGTAAATCACTCATTCCCTGGCAATATCCAATTTCGGGGTCATAAAGTGCATATGCTTCAAGAATTGCAACTAAACGGGAAGCATGAAATATCCTACAGGGCTCGAGATGATCATAATCCTTCAATCCAACAGCCTCAGCAGAACGGCGTGC
This sequence comes from Nyctanthes arbor-tristis, assembly GCA_963692815.1. Taxonomy (NCBI): domain Eukaryota; kingdom Viridiplantae; phylum Streptophyta; class Magnoliopsida; order Lamiales; family Oleaceae; genus Nyctanthes; species Nyctanthes arbor-tristis. The sequence goes on along the minus strand of CAVNYN010268756.1, from coordinate 5,570 downwards.
TTTGCTTTCCGACACTGCAGCCTGCACTGGGGAATATCCTATCCATTCTCCACTAGCACGGACAGCATCAAGGCGGATGATTCGCTGCCAGGTGGCAAAATCTTCTGCACTACCAGGTTCTGACTGGACCTCTATCTGTGAAGGAGAAGAATCATCCGTCAAGGGCATCTCACCATCATTCTCCCCCCTGTTTTCTGCAAAGTTGAGCGGATGACTTGTATCGGGTTCTTCAGAGGAGTCAGAGTAGGATGAGTCAGAGAATGGGATGGCATTTGGATCTGTGATTCTTCTAGAACCAGCACACCCATCCATTATTGTGCTAGTGGGAGGATCAGAGTCCTCATCATATGGAAACTTTTCCTCACTAGAAAGAGATTCTCTCGCGCTGACAACTTCATCAGAGTTGGGGGAACCAATGCCTTCAGTGAGAATTCCACTGTGCCCATTGCTTGTTCCACCATTTTCATTTAAATTAGAGACTTCATTGTTCTGTTTAAGAAGACGACGACACTTTCTTCGTAGTTTCTCATATTCCTTTCTGCGTCAATCAATGGAATTATAACAAAAAGGCAAATGCAAAATATAATTAGCCCAAGATATCAGTTTATCTGCCACAAACAGAAATAAAGATGCATAAATTAGAAAATGCGAAGAGCTGGAAGAAGAGTTGTAATCAACCACCTTTTCTGAGACTTTATAACATCTCTTTCTTCTTTGGAACTGCTTAGGTCATAGCTGCAGGAAGATATATATACAAAGAGTCAAGCTCAAAGTTGTTCAGAAATGTTGGTTTAGGAAATTGCTTGATCAGGAAGTAGGGACATTTCTTCCCCTTGCATTTTTCTTTTTTCTCCAGTTTTTGATGTGGAAAAGATGTTAAGGTGTCCACATATGTTGCCTTACACACAAAAACACCAAATCAAAACGCCAAGAATGAAAGCCATGGTCGGAGTTAAGAAATTTACAAAAAACAGCAGTACTGATGCTTCGAGATGATGATAGTTATTAAATAAATTTCCCCATTATGTACAAAAATACAGAGAATTAGCTTGCTAAGGACATTTCTAAAATAAATCAGGTCACATATTAATCTCAGCTATGACATGTTGTCATGATTCAAAAAAGTGAACAGACTTACACTCCAAGAAGAAATGGCCAAACCTCTGCCTTGATGCTTGGATCAACACCCTACATAAAGAATTTTAAGAAATAATATCCAAAAGACTTGCCAAGTATATCATCTCATAAAATAAGTAGATGGAAAAGCAAAACTTTTCAAGTTTCTCCATTCTTTTTTATGGTGAAAAGTTGTAAGCCAAATGCAAGGCGACTCACTCCGCTGCGAACTTTCTTCAGAAATTTCGCTCCACCATCGCGAAGCTTCCCATCAGGTGTAAACAAATTTCTCCATCGACGAGGTGAAAGTACACGTTTTCTTTTTCTGCGCGACCATGGTGATTTGAGATGACCCCTGGAAATGGAAATATACAGATTTTTACTAGAACCTTAGGATTTTATAAAGCAATGAATAATGTAAGTTGCCAGTCTTATCATTTTCTAGTACAAATTCATCAAATTTTTCCTTTGATGAATAAGAAAAGCAGTGAATAACGTAAAATTGCCAATCTTAGTATTTAACAAAGAAGGGTTTCATATGACAAGCTTATGTAGGCGGCTAAAGGTCGGGATGCTCTGCTATTTTCAATCAGAAATAACCTTGTTTTCTCATGCAAAATATATTTTTTGAAAATAAAACACGACAAAAAAATAGAATGACATTGAACTATTTAAATGCCTCAAGGTCCTCGAGATATTAACCTAGAGCATCTAGAAGTAGCAAGTTGCGTACGATGTGCCAAAATTAAGGATGTCCTTGTAGCCAAATAAAACCTTCTTTGATAAGCAGTTTACGATATTATTAAGCATGGCATGGAAGGATAAAACGCTTGAATACATAAAAAATTCATGTATTATGGAGAATGCTGTAGATTTCAAGAGAAGTAACGTAGGCAGTTAAAAAATGACTAGGACTTTTCCACGTCATGTAGTCATTCCTGTCTTTCAACTACACATCCTGACTTAGAATAGAACTTAACCATCCACCTTTTCCAGAAAACTTGAGAATAATGGAAAAATCTTAAGTCTTGTAAAGAGAAAGTCAACTTACAATTTGCAGTCATTTCTGGGGATTTTACAGATAAAAGTTCTCGTATTTCATTGCTGGTGCAAATGTGAGAATCTAACCTCTATCTATAAGCAAATCATCAGCACATACATTACTCTTTTCACATCAAAATTGAACAACCTCACCTTTTGTCCTAGACCAGCAGGAAAAAACAAAATTGACATTCTCCTTTCATGAGATTTGACCAATTGTATGTTCTAGATATGAAAATTAGAAATAGTGGATTAAAAAATTCAAAAATTCTGCATACATTACTTCAAAATATATGAATCCATCGAAGACCCGAGTTATTATTTTACTTGCGATAAGATTTTAGTGCTAGACTAGACTGCTGATTATTTTTTCAGCCTTTTGCTCAATTTAAAATCGACAGGAGGGGAAAAAATTCATAACACTAAAAAAACTACATCGATCGGAGTTAAAACTTAAAACGCACTATTAATTATATCATCACCAACTCTTTATAAAGATTCCCCTTTTTCCCCAGATTTTAAACTCCATATTCATGAATTTACTAAATCTGAGCTGCACCAATGTAATAGATCAAGCTGCCGGAGTGATTCATAAGTTGTAGGAGATCAAGATCTTCACTGGAACATTTCAACTATTTGCTCAAGTATTAAATTAAAATAAGAACAAAAAAAAGTAACTTCAAAGAAAGAAAACTCACCGATCGGTTGAAGAAGATGAACAAGAAGCCGGCGATGACGAAGCTACTACAAATAAAACAGATCTCAAATAAATCCACGAAGAAGACGGTGAAGACGACGATGTATTTGAAGATGATGAAGGCGAACCAGATTTTGACGATGACGAAGTTTGACTTCGTTTTAGAGCTTTCATTTACAAACTTCGATTCTTTCTATAACTATTTCACAAATAAATAATCCACTTTTTTACTGAATCTCCTAGGGTTTCAAACTTTCATGCCTATATTCAAAAAAATCTGCAGCAATTATTTCGCATTTCTCTATCCAAATATTATCCGGCGGGCAAAGCACCGCCGGGGAGAGCTATTCCAACCACCTCATGACCACCACCGGACAGCATCAACGGAGCTAGAAAAATAACGAAGTCGCCCTCGGATTGGATTTATTTTCGACCATTAATTAACCAACTGAAAACCAACTGCTTTTTATTGCTGTGTCTGTCCTTTTCCTTTTTCTCCACTTTGCTTTTTTCTTTTTCCCCCTTTTACTTTGTTTTGTCATCCATTAGTCATTTTCTTTGTCTCTTTCTTTCGGAGTGCGAGAAACTCAGAAGTGTGTGCTTGTGTGTGTGTGAGAGATTTGAGGTGCTTTCTCTCTCTAGAATTTTGTAGAGAGATGCAAGAGTGAACTGACGGACTGCAGAGCGGAGGTTGGAGATATTTCACGGCGCCGATATTTATAGCAATTCTTGTTGCCCTTTTGGTTTGTGGATTCTTTTTGGCCCTTTATTTTTTTTAAATGGTTTGTCAAAACTTTTTGTTTTTCGCTTAAAGGAAAAGATTTTGAATGTTTAACAAATCCGTCGAACGACGAACTTGTTTGGCTGAACAAATTATTCGACAAGACAATATGTCTCGATCTCATCATGTCTTATCGAATATTAAGATAATCTTACTATTTGTTCAACTATTTCGTCACTAAACTTTTAAAAAAAAAAAATTCCCTTTAATCACTAATATTAGTTCTAGATCTAAATTGTATACAAAAATTCCTAACTTCAAAAGAAAGTGGAGTTTGTCGTTCTATGCATCATTCAACTTCAGCAAAAATTTTGAGCAATATAGCGGTCTCTGATTTTACAATAAAAATGATAGCTAAGTTAATTTGTTATTTGGTCTTGGTATTCATTACTTGTGCACATTTAATTTTTTAATGTTATAAATGGATTGTAGGGGAGTTGAACCCTTAACCATGATTAGAGAAATAATTAGAACGTCATTAAATTACATAGGTCTTGACATGCATATTTAGTTAGTTGTTAACATCATTCTGAAGTTGAAAATGAATATTGTTCAAGTTTTGAATGATAAAAGGTTGCATTTCATTTTTATTATTAATGACGATGATATAAATCGTCAAATTATAATAAAATTGTCACTAGATTCATCTTGGAGATCAACATATGGTTAGGACATAACAATGGCAAATTATAATACTTTTCCCTTTCCCTTGCTTTTCTCGAAGGAAAGGTTTGTCCCAAGTCAAGATTTTCATCGGTGAAGACATGTGGTAATAAATAAATTAATTAATTAATGGCATAAAAATAAAAATTTATTATAACAGGCATGTGAACTTAGTAGGTGATTCTAAAGCTACGTTGGGCAAGTCATGCTCCATAAGTTATTCCATCTCCATTTCAACAAGCAAACAGTAATTGTTTACTCACTTTTTCACTTTCTTTCTTTTTATTTATTTTTGGAAAATTCCATTTCCTTAAAAATAACGTGCAATAATTTACCAGACAAAGTAATTTCAAAATTTGCCATTTAATCACACATTCTTCAGGTTGAAGCAAGCCTTGAGTAATGAGAACACACTAATGATTTTTTTTTCATACCTCCCGTTAAAAGAGATTATGCAAAATTTGTGAAACGTATTTATTTATTTATTTTTTATTATTATTATTAAAGGTAGTAGAACTACCTTTAAAAATATAAATAAATAAATTTTTTATCAAACTTTTTTTTAGTAAATCATTCTTTATCGCACTTGAATACTATCTGCTTTTTTTTTTCTTTAAGTCTCTGCACTACCATGTAATAAAACTACGTTACACGTAAATAAAAGGATGACGCTTTTATTGGACACCTCTTTCTTATAGAATATCTAAGAATATTATAAAAATACTATACTACTACTTTCATCCCAAAAAGATAGTCATATTCTCCCTTTCACATAGATTAAAAAAAGTTCATTTAATAGTTCTAGAAAAATAAATTTTAACATAATTTATCTATTATACCCTTTGATTTATTAATTATTTCATTTTAATAATTTTATTTTTTTAATAATCATACACATTAAAGAAGAGCATATAAGAGAAATAATATTTCAATTACTTTTTAAAAAGAAAATTGAACCATATTTTAAGAAGAACGAAAAAATAAATATAGACTATCTTTTTGGGATGAAGGTAATAGTAATTTTTTTTTAATGAATCTAACATACAAATATCCCATAAGGTAGTAATTAATTATTGTGCAAATCTAATTATTTATCTCTATATCTATATATATATATATATATCTATATATATATATATGGCATTTAAGTTGCTTTCTTATTTTTCCCGTCCATTTCAGTACTTTAATTATCGTGGTCAGTATTTTGCGATACATTTTGTGATGTGACTGCACTACCTCCTGCCACAGCCCATTTGATATTTGGGTTGAGTG
>CAVNYN010268755.1:0-20369 GCA_963692815.1 Nyctanthes arbor-tristis | reverse complement strand
TATCTATATATATATATATATATCTATATATATATATATGGCATTTAAGTTGTTTTCTTATTTTTCCCGTCCATTTCAGTACTTTAATTATCGTGGTCAGTATTTTGCGATACATTTTGTGATGTGACTGCACTACCTCCTGCCACAGCCCATTTGATATTTGGGTTGAGTGTATTGTTTTCTCAAGCCTAAAATCAACTATCTTGTATAGGAAAAAGTTTTTAACTGCAATTAGGCTGAAAATTAATAGTTAGGTCAATAAAAATTATGTTAAATGCATTCCAACTTCCACTTTTATATAGACTCTGCTAAATAATATTATATTCTTAATCTGATGTGGGATTTCATCTGCCTTAAATCACATACGTTTCATTTTAATTTTATAAAGTACACCCTCATCCGTTGTTTACTATCAATCCGATGTGGGACACAATTCGATTCTCTTTGAAAATTATATTTCTAATATCCACTTTTATAACACTCAACCTTTTTCTATTTTATTATGTAATTCGATATGGAAATTTGTACATCCTAATATACACATATTATTATATATATTTGTTTTAAGAAGATAATCATATTATATTTGTGTTTATTAGTTATTACATGGATATTTCTTCATTAAATAATATTATATTCTTAATTTGATATGAGATTTCATTCGCCTTAAATCACGTATTTTCCATGTTAATTTTATAAAGTACACCTTCAGTCATTATTTGCTATCAACTATATGCGGGACACAATTCAACTATCTTTGAAAATTGCATTTCTAATATCCACTTTTATAACACTCAACATTTTTTTATTTTGTTATGTAATTTGATATGAGAATTTGTACATTCTAATACACACATATTATTATATATATTTGTTTTAAAATGACACTCATATTAGATTTATGTTTATTAGTTATTACATGGATATATCTTGATTAGTCAATTTATAAAATTTCCAACCACACCTTTAAAAAAAATTAAAAAATTAAAAAATCCTACCGCCTTGAGAAAAATTCCTGGCTCCTCCCCTACTTTTCCCCCCAATTTTCGCTGCAATTTCCCTTCTCTTTCTTCCTATCTTTCCATTTCAAGTGCCTGAGTATTCTTATTTCCTAATCTATTGTTCTAATTATTAATTCTCTCTATACTTTTGATTATTTTCTAATTTGTTGTTCTAAAATTTCTACCATAAATCAATGCTAAAATCTCTGTGATAACTCATCTTAATTTCCTAAATCAATGCTAAAATTTTGGCGATTTATTTTCTTTGACAAAGGGGAATTTATATAGACTTGGACTATTGATTGCAGGGTTCGATTGGTTGAGAATTTGGTCTAGAGGCTATGGTGGATTTAAGAATTTGGTCTAAATACTTAAAGTGAATTTAATAAGATATTAGACAAGTAGAAGAATATTGAAATGGTGAAAAAATTAGTTGGATTATCCATTTTTAGAAAATTCAGTCGTTTGAATTAAAACTTTCAATAAATCTCTCAACTATTTATTTTTTTAATTATCTTTACTATATCAATTCAATATATGGCACAATCTCTCTTATTTATAGTATAGATCTATTAGTTCATAAGAAATTTCAAATCTTATTCTGTATGGATATTATATTGACATTACTTTAGTTGACTAATACAGACTAAGGTATGTTATTTTTATCTATCTCGGATTAGAAGCGTACTCTTTACTTCAAATATTTTTCCTAGGCATATGCATTCTTTATCTGTGGATTCTCTATATGAGTTTGGCACCTTTATTTTAACAAAAGACATGAATATGCTTATTCCAATTTCTGTTATATAAATCTAATCTAATATTATTATCGTTTCAAGTTTCCATGGATATAGTCCTTCTTGGCTAGGGGAAGTTTTCGTGTGACTCCTATAGTGGCAGTCATGCTGTACAGGTGAGGATTGAAGTTTTGTATTTTTTGCTCTTAAATTATATAAAAAAAATTTGATGTGATATCTGATATCCATGTTTTGTACTACTTTAAAAGTATATGTTTGAAAGTTTGAAAGTTTTTTTTCATTTCTCCATTAGAATTTGATGTTATTGAATGATGATCAAGTGTTGTTGACTAATTTCTATGTTTTATGCAATTATGGCACGATAGAAAATAAAATAAGAAAAACTTATAAGGAAGTACTAGAGGTTTTTAAGTATGATTGGTGATGTTTCGTAATCAAAGTTGTAATCTTTCGAAAGCTAAATCATTTATTTATTATTACTATTATTATTATTCAGCTATGTTTATAAATTGACCCGAATTATTATATTACTATGTCAAAAAAATGTTAAAAAGAAAAATGAAAGATAAAATGACTTGGTGCTAAATGTTTTAGTTTAATCCTTAGAGAAAATTGGGAAATTACAAATGCATCCTAAGAATATTAACTTTTGTTAATTTCCTCTTATATTTAGCAAGCAATTAACCAACTTAATAATTAAATAAGCAGTGTCATAGCCAATGAATTTTAGAATTCCACAATATATCGAAATAATAGAGAAAACTTTATTAAGATACTATATGATCAAGTCATACCATAAGGTGTTAGATTGAGATTAATTGTTTGACACAAGCATATATAATCAAGTTGATCAATATATTAGAGATTATTCATTTTGAAAGTACAGTGAAATATATATTGGATTCTTTTTTATTTTTAAATATTCGTTACTTGATAATCTATTCTATTTTTACTTATCATTTTTAAAATGTCTTCTCATGTAATATATGAGTGCGGTACTAGTTTTAATAATTCCAAGATCTTCTTGCTTGTATGTACAAATAAAGCGCCTTATTTTGTTGACTAAATATATCATGATTTTCCGTGTATAAAATAAAATTTGTTAATGGTGTTTGCTTTGGTCATTGAAATTCCCAATTCTTTAAAGTGATAAAATCCCACCTTTGAAATTACTAAAATAAAATAATATTCTCTATGCCTCAATTATATAGTTCACTTTCTTTATTAAGAAATCTAAAATTATATTATTTTATTAATAATTTACCCTCAGTTAATACTTAGTTAAAACTATCAATTTTATTTTATCCATAAGTTAGATAAATTATTAAGGAAAAACAATAGAAATAAAAGAAAATTTTTACAAATAGGACTCATTAAATAAGGGTAAATTAGAAATGTGAATTGTAAAATATATATTTCTAATATAATTCTTAATCCTAGTAAAGTGGACTATATAATTAGAGGAAGGGAGTAATTACTTTCACTTTGCTTTTGTTTGTCCACCATAATTTGGCATGGCCTATTTGTTACTCAAAATCAGAGGCAAGAAAAAGAAAAAGCAAGCACCACTAACTATTATGACACTTTGACAAAAATTCAATAAAACAAATCAGAGTTGCTCACATCTAAAGTAAATACTTAGTAGTCATAAAGGGTACAATTTGACTAGATACAAGAAATTCTCAAGTTCATGCTATTTAACCTACCTACCAAACACCAACAATAATGACATTGAATCAGGTGGCTCAACGCCTTAATAAGAGTTTATATGATATCATTTGATCTCTCATATGCCCACAGCTCTCATATTCATTAAACAACCCACTCAATATCCACTAATTAAATTAGCCTACCTGCCTTTACTGAGTTGAAGAAATAGATGATGAAGACATATAAACAAAGGTGTCCTGACTCACGCTAATACATCATATCCAATTATTGAAGTTGTTAGATTAGATCAATCAAGTCAAAGAAGCTTGAAATCTTCAACTTTTATATCTTCCAGATATATGTTTGGTATATTAGCCTTGTCAAGTCCAAGGCACCAAACATTCCTAATGAAGAATGGAGGAGATGGGGTTCCGGAAGTGATTTTCATTTCCGCACCACTATCCAAGCCATTCTTCTGAGCAACTAACCAAAGATATCGCAAGTTATTTCATACTAGCGAAATAATGAAGAAAGCAATCATTAAAAACCCTGAAATAACAAAAGTATCCTGCTAAAAGTTGATCACAAAGAAATATACTACTACATCGGAATGAGAAAAGCATAAGGTTTGCTGCAAAAAGAAAATTCTGGAAATCCACTAGCAAGATTGGCAGGACTATGCGTATAATTACTCAGGATCAATATCGGCAGCATAATCATAATTTGCAGTCTCGTATGCCGTTCTGAACATGATCATCATCAATTAATAGAGAAAAGAGACGAACATGATGGCCATAGTTCCTCCATAGTTTATTGATTAAGATTATGAGCGCAGGTTGGAGCCCTCGATCAGAGCTTCCTTTTCCCCGTCTCCATCTGTGGGGAGGCATTGTTGGATTGGAGAGGCCTGAATTTCTACTGGTCCCATAGAGTTAGGTTAACTTAGAAAGGAAGATGGCCAGATGGGAATGTAAGAAAAAGATAAGCATAAAAACTTGAACTCGATTGTCTTTGCAGCATTCTAAGTTAAGAAGAAATCTCAAACTGCAAATTTTCAAATTACAACATTTTCAAGCATGTTACAGGATCATTCACCATATTAGTCAACAGAAAACCAAGATTATTAACTGATCACTGAGAAAACTAACGTCAAGCATGCAGTTTTGAAGCCGCTCCCTTGTCCAGAACCCATGTCAGTTCCCCTTCCGGTGAAACCAGTTGAACAGGCAGCTTCTCAGGATTTGAACCATCACCAAGTGCTGTATGCACTACATCAGCTTTACCGGCCCCTGCTACAATGAGTGCTATATTCGCCGAGGAATTGATCACAGGAAATGTGAAAGAAATCCTTTCAGGAGGGGGTTTAGGCGAGTTCTTAATAAACGTAACCCACTTCTCATTTTCCTGGCAAAGTGGATGTCCCGGAAATAAAGATGCCACATGCCCGTCCGGACCCATGCCCAGTAGCATAAGATCAAATTTTGGGAACCCACTACTTTCAGATTGATCTATTATTTTATTTTTAACTAAATGCTTGAGACAGGTCTCATAATCATCCGCTGCACCCTCAGCCGACAAAGCATCGTTTATAGCATATACATTACCTGCAGGAATTGGCACCTGAAAGTCGAAAGAGAGAAAAAGTTCTTTTAGATGCTTAAAATAAACATGATTCAGTATTCCACATGCAAGGAAATGTTTTCAAGTACCCATCTACATTTATGTTATGCTACAAATATGAAGTATCAATACCTCATCCATGTGTATCAACATCTTAAAGATCCCAAATTTTGAAACCAGACAAATCATCTTTCAAAACACTAGAACTAAATACTTGCAAGTGACTGGTTGTGGCGCTGAAGATAGAACTAGCTACTTGCAAAATGATAAATCATGCAGTTACATTTTATTAAATATTGCTACTTTTCTAAGCACAAAGATCCCACTTGTAATGTTCTCCATCTAACACCAGTACGACAATGATTTATTTTGTTGAGCAACGAAAATGCTTTTTGCTTTTTCAACAAATGCAATGCATTTTTAGCTGCTCACTGCAAACACAAAGTTTCACAAGTACAACCTCAATTCTCAATTATGGAATAGATAACCTCTTCCATTTCTTTTTGGAGAATTTATAAATTGTTGAGTAACACCAAATATCCTGCTTATAGCTTAAGAGATTTAAGCTGTTAAAATACTGTTCTGCAATTTAGACAGGAGGAAACACATTGACTGTTTTTGAATTTTATCAATTTAAAAGTGGAGAGCCCCCTTGAGAAGGCTATTAAAAGGGGGAAAACTGACTTCACCAACTAAAACTTCTTGAATTTTTAAGAAACCAACGGGCTTTTTCCCTAAAATCAGATAAACGACAGAATCCCAGTTCTTGAGCTCTCATGTCTACAAGACGAGCTCAGTGCATACCAATTCAATTTCTACCCCAACTAATAAACATACACCAAACCATAGATTGCATTCAAACCAAATTGCAAGGGAAATAATTATTTGAATGGAGTCCTCTTCTCAAGAAATTATTGACAAGCCCGAATCTTTCAATACAAAACAATACTTGGAACAGCTCAACTAAAACTAATATCAAGAATACCTTAGACAAAAACCCATCATAGGCAAGTAAATAATTGCTGTCAGGGTGATCCTTTGGAACAACTCTCTCGTCCACCCAAAAGACATGCCATTTTGCCCAATCCACTGACGCAACATACGGTGGCTCCGCCAATTTCCTTCAATTTCAACACCAACCATAAGAACAAATTATAACAAAACGATATTACATATCAGAGACCAATGGAGTCCAAGACTCTTTTTTTTTTTAATATTCACCTGAGGGACTTGACAAGAGAACCACCGGATAAAACAACGGTGAAAGAGGCTCTTTCTTGGGCAAACTTATTCGCCAAATCGGCAGTGTACTTAGCAAGTGACACAGCCAGATCCTCCTCGGAATCAAACACTTGCAGCTTGGCTTTGCTCTTCGTAGTGACAACATCGGCCATTGATGCTTTTGTTGCACTGCAGTTAAATTTCCTCAAATCGGGGTTCAATTTCAGGGAACTGAAAAGGGGTTCAACAGTGAGAGTGAGTGAAGTCAACGGAATGTAAGGCACCGTTCGATTGAGAGAAGAGAGAGAGAAATTTTGGAGAGTGCGTAGTGAGAGAGCAGGAGAGGAGGAAGCCATGTGCGTACTCTGAAAATTTGAAAAGTGAGCGGATGGGGCCACCGCTTGCCGCTTGCCGCTTGCGTGTTCGAGTTGCCGGGGTTTATGCTGGCGTCGCGGGCGATGAATCATACGAGGTTTAGGCGAATTTTACAATCGAGCCAAGTCATATATTGTTCCTTTTTTTATTGGGAGCCATGTCGGTGATTTCATTTTACTTGGCAAGATTTGGATCTATTTTTGTTTGCATGGTTAGTGGTGGCCTTGTGAAAATGTTGATAGATTCGCAATGAAGCAGTTTGAGAGTAGAAGGAGGGTGGAGTAGAGGGAGTTTTTACTCGTGCAAAGGGATTCCTTGAGGAGTTCCAACGTGTACATAAGGGAAGGAAATTGGAAAGGAGAACGGATCAATGGACGCCGCCGAGAGAGGATTGAGTTAAAATCAATGTGGATGCAGTAGTGTCTAGAGGGGAGAGACGGATTGGGTTGTGTATAATATGTCAAGATCATAATGGGGCGTTGTTGGTAGCTTGATCGAATGTGGTGATGGGGTCTTTCCCGCCATATATTAGAGAGTGTTGGGCACTTCTGAGAGGAGCTCGGTTGGCATGGAAACGGGGTTTTCAGCAGGTGATTTTTGAATCTGATGCTTGTAATGTCATACGTCTTGTTCACGAGCCACAAATCAAAGCCTCTGAAGGTCCTATGTTGGAACAAATCAAAATGATTACTCAAGAGCTGGTGAATTGTCAGTTTGTCTCAATTGGGAGAAAGACAAATGTAGTGGCCCACTTATTGGCTTGACGAGCTTTTGATTTTCATTTGAATATGTGTTGGGGCTCTAACCCCTACTTTTATTGTAAACAAACTAGCTTGTGATGCCTCGTTTGATCTATAATGAAAGTCTCTATATATTGTTCCTGATGTTGCACTATTTGAGGGGTGGCCATATTATGTCGTTTCTCACAAATAAATACCGACAAATACTTATTTATAACTTTTTATTTTTTTAATGATGGTAGAGAAAACCACCTTTATGTCAGTGTTCATTGTCCACTTTCGAAACCAATTTTGATGAAGGACGTAAAAGATCTTCAGTGCCGCAACCTCAACTTAAGACGAGATGAAATTTATTAATCGAGGGTTCCTCATAACTCGGTGTAAAATTGGAGTTCAGACGACTAGGGAGGACCAACTCAATCATGATGTAAAATTGAAAGATTCATCAACTATAGACAACAATGTATTTGCCGTATACACCTCTCCATCAACGATGATGTCTAGTAATGAATGATTCAATTAGAGCTTGTTACATTCAAGCGGCTGAGGCTGATCAACCTCCACTATTGACGGGTAGAGGGGCTGGTTAGTTCTATTCTCGTGTAGCTTCAGTCGGAAATTGCCATATCTACAGCTAGTAATCTCTAGCAACAAGCATCTAAATCTGTGAGTTCTCTTCCCAAGCGGAAGAAACATTGGAGTAGCAGCTTGGTTGGGAGTGGATTTGGGCATGTACTTTATCATGCAAGTCCAGCTTCCTTTCTGAATAACCAAATAGGGCGTGCATCTGATTTAGTTATAACTCCACGAGGTTTATCTGTTATTGGAAGGTAAAACATAACAATTTATCAGGGTCAATTTTTTTCCTGGAAATGGAAAATAACAAGGAAGCCATTTTTAGAGTACTGCACACGAAACACACACATGACTTGTGGGAGCTTAATTGCATAGAACACAAAGCCCAAGTGTAGAGGGAACTAAATTAAAAAAAGCTGGATATCATACATTCTAAATAGGTTTTTAGGATAAAAATTTAGCAGGCTCAAATATAGAGCATATTTACCTCGTCTGAAATATGTTTTGAATCATCTGTCTGGGGGATTCAAGAGCTCCTCTCTCTAACTGAAGTATCTCGTCTGAAGTGAGTTGCCAACCAAGAGCACCTAAATTTTCTTCAGCCTGTTTCACAGACTTGACTCCAGCAATTGGAATTGTACCTTTACAAATGCACCAGTTTATTGCAACCTGTCGAGAATCTTATATTGGATAAAGGAGCTGCGACATGAAACCTCGTAAATAGTTAAATATGCAATCTCTTGAATCAAGAATCTCTCTTGAATAATGCTCAAGAGATGCCTAAAAGAAACTTAACATGAAATACCTGTGGTACTGTTTTGCGCCTTTTTTGTGCGATTTCCTTAAGTGAAGCTAGCAGAGGGTCCAATCCTGGCAAAATTTGTCTAAACAGAAGACCCCTAGAAAATTACAGCATCATTTGAAATGAGGCAATCAAAGATATTGCAACTAGATAAAGACCATCTAAAGTAGTAGTAACATTTGATAAAGTAGAAGGACATAAAGCAAATGCATACATACCGAGGTCCACTTGGCAGATTGGAAGGACTATATTTCCCAGTGAGCATGCCAAGTCCCAAAGGACTATAAGAAATTAAACGAATACCCAAAGAGTCACATATCTTCTTGATTTCATTCTGATCTTTTCCCATGCTCAACAGTGAAAATTGTACCTAGTATATATTTCAAGTGGCAGGAGATTGACATCCCAAATCAGAAATAACATATGCACCAAAATTATAGAAGACGTGAACTCGATGTTATTAGGAAGAGGTCTGATGCTGAACTTTTGGCATAAAAGGGTAACGCTTCTCATGTGAAAAGTTGCCAGTTTTAGAGAACTTCTAACTTGTGCATTGGCATATATAACCTGAAAGGAATTACCAGATGGTAGAAATTCCTTGGAAAAATTATATGGATTGTCAATTTATCGATCACTACTTCAGAATCGGGGTACGGTGTTTCCTGATGAACTAATTTGTAGTACTTACTATGAGAAGCTGAGCAAAGACTCTAATTTCTCTAAACAACCTTATTACACACCCATGTAATGGTTGCCAACAACTCAATTGCTTACTTAATATTCAAATTCAGACAGGTGTAATGGGGAAGTAAATATAAATTCCAAGAGATCTGAAGAAACTCATTTAATATTTACCTGGGCAGAGCACAAGGGGACTCCTCGGGCCTTGAGGTAATCATGTATTTTTAGTAGTTGCTTTGGACCATAATTGCTAACCCCAACTGCTCGTACTAAACCCTGTTTCACAAGATATCCATCAATTTGCAATTATGATGATGCCAATTGTCAGGGTAAAAATAACTTCTTCAACGGCTGGGGAAGAAGACATTAAGATTGAATATTGAAGCAATTTATAGAAAAATCAGAGGAAATAGATCAAAACATATGAATCAAACTGACATGAAACATCAAAATGAGAAGAAGAAAGCAATCAAGAAATGGCAAAATTTTATTTTTTGGTGACGTGCATCATGATTTTTGTTTGGACAAATATATGCTATAAGATCATTGTAACCTTGTCATACATTGCCACTAAACCATCCCAAAGAGCTCGCTCCTGCAGAGGAGCATAGTTTGCAGTTGACCAGTGTAATTGTCCTATTCCTAGTTGCTCAATTTGCAGCCGATCCAATGAAGACCTGAAAGATCAGTCTGTATAAAGATTTAACTAGCAGGGAGAATAGAAAAAGCTACTGAAATTCATTCATTTTTTTTTAAAGGCCACCTCATCATCCCACATTACATGAATTTGCTTCACCAGATGCTATAGATATCAAGATTTCTAATTTATACAGGAAGAAATTTTTTGTTAATAAATGTTATTTGCCTCCACAGGGTTTATGTCATATCAATAACTTAAAAACTTCATACATTTTCTTGAAAGGAATTGCACTAGCAAAAATCACCAGAACAAAGATGGACAGAGTTAAAGATGATTCATACTTGCAAGCATTTACAAATTGCCCACGTGTTAAGCGCCACGGGTATGCGGCAAATTTCGTTGCTATAACAATGTTATCCTGCAGCAGCCTATTTCCTGAGCAATACAAACAGGCAAGTTTGGTTCATTCCACTAAGAGGAAAACAAATGTCTTCACATTAAAATGTAAACTAACTTAGATCCCTTAAGAAATGTCTCCCGGTATAATATTTGGCTGGGACAGACAGAGGTAAAATATTCATGTCTACTCTTCAAAGGCTAATATTAATATATTACCCAAAGCACCAGGTGGTCGGAATTGACCAGTAATTTGAACAACTAAAATGGAAAACTCATGGTTTCAACCAGTTGGTCACCGTTTATAAGATTGTCTGATCAAATAGGAAGACCAGTGTATGTGTATGTTGTATGCATTTCATCGGCGGTTTAGGAACAGTGCGGTCTTGTGAACAGTAACACTAATATAGTTCAATACATTACCAACAATCCATACTCTCAAAAATAAATTGATACTCCATTAAATGCCAATTAATTGAGCTTCATATAAAATGAGTATGATACAGAAATGAGATCAAACCAGTGTACTCCTGAATAAACTTCCCAAGAAGCTTCTCGCTTTGTCCATTCAACTTTCCAGTTCCATAAGAATCGGCTGTGTCAAACAAGTTGATCCCATTCTCAACTGCAATATTGAAGACCTGTTGAAGCTCACTGTCCATAGATTCTTGATAACCCCACAGAAGTTGGTTACCCCATGCCCATGTCCCAAACCCCATTGGAGAAACGCTCAATGGGCCCATCTTCACCTGTTAATCTCATATACATTTACATCAGAGTACACGAATCCATGAACTTAACATAATGCTAGTTGTAGTGTGTTGTGTTCTCATGTCTTTTTGAAAACATTAAAAAATATTCATATATTTTGCGGGACACAACATGTACCATCCACTTCTCCGCGAGTCATAATTCATTTATTCTAAAACAAAGCACCACCCTAAAAGGGGCTAAGATGAACTCAAAAACTACATGCATGTTTGCCATCAAGAGATTAGGTACTATCCTGAACAAGATTTTAGTTTCTTTTACTTCCTTTAATATTGTATATTTCTACTCAATCCTACCAACATTCCATGAACTTCTATATCTACATAAAGCCCAAAAAATCCTATCAACACAATTTTGAGAATGGGTAGTAGAATTAGGAGAAATTACATGAACAACTACCATACCATTGCTAGACAAAATTATTGCTGTCCAATTAACTTGGCAACGGATGATACTCAACATCAGGTGATACTCAATTAAAAGAAGAGAAAATTTGACAGAAAACTTGAGGGACTCTGGGCATAAATCAATATCTATCAAATCATACTATTTTAAGTGGTGTCTACTTCATATTCATGGATAGTTTCCTACTTAAAAGCATATTCCAAACAAAATTCACATCCAAATTGATGTGATGAGAACAGACAGAAATATTGGAGCATCTTTTTCTTTTGGACCGGTTGCATGTCATGCCACGGGCCATCATTCAAACAAATTTCAAGAGGAGGGTATTCAATATTGATTTTCTCAAAAAAATTCTGAGGCTACATATTGGGAAAGCATAAAGCGATGTCACCTGAGGCAGCTCTTCCGATCATAATTTTTTGAGTCCTTTGGTCGGAGAAAAATAATCCTAAGAATCAAACTTGGTCTATGGCTAGTGCTTGAATTACCTGGTCCTGGTCTATTGATAAATGAGTGCAAGAAATTCATGGAGCATAGTTATTTTCATATGTAAAGTGGATGGAGATGTGAATTCAGCCACTTCGATGAAGTTGAAAGATTCTCTGGATCTCATGATTATTTACCACACGAATCTTGAAGCCGAATAAAGGCAAATATTAATAGGACTTTCAGATTTGAAACAATCAGAACGAGGCATGTATGGGTGGAATCAAACCCCATCCCATCAGGCCTATATATCTTCTCCAATCTGAATTGGGCGGGAGGACTGCAGTATACTTGATACATTTCTGAGGAATTAAAGAATCGATTGTTGAATTATAGTTTCAAGATACTGGTAAATGAAGGGCAAGAAGAATCAATCTTATGATTATTGCTAACCCCTGTTCAGAGTTTAGGTGAAGAGCTAAACTCCTATGCTTTAATGGTGTTTTAGTTCAAAATAATAAATAAATCTTAATATCCTCTTCAATCTTCCAGCAAACATTCGATACACTAGAAAGTGTGAACTTCAACAGTCTGTTGGCAGAAGCAAGTTGCTAAACTGAGAATTTCAAAGCTCAAAGTCCCCCACCCCCACCCAAAAAAAAAAAAAAAAAACGGAGGAAGTGCGTGCTCGGCAAAGTGGGGATATGATCATATTCATATGGGTTTCAAAATTATGGGCCAGTAACACAACGCAAGAGTCCATCATAACAATCGAATGAATAATTATCATGTTTCTTGGTCTGGAGACGCACATTACCTTTTGCCATGGCCAGAAACGCGGGAACCTGAGATTCTTTAACAATGGCGAGGAAGAAACATTAGAGTTCTTGTAAACGGCAAAACAGTTTGTATATGCAGTGGCTGCTGAAATTGAAACTGCAAGAGCCATTGCTGACGCTAGGTGCTTCTTCTTCTTCTTTTTTTCTCTTCCTTGGAGGATTTTAAGGTGGACGAATTTTTTTCTGGATAAGAGAATTTGTGTCTCTTTTAACGGATGTCCCCCGTGGGACGAGAGGTAAAAATACAAAGAAAATGGATTAAAAAAAAAAGTTATTTTGCAACGGCCAAATATAGATAATAAATGGAAGTTTTTATTGTTATAATAATAAACTAATAATAAATTAGATAATAATAACAAATTTTTGAGCTCATTAACAAAATAGATAACCAATAGTTTAATCCTATAATAATATATATACATTATAAATTGAGTATAAGTAATTTGGTTTTAAAAAAATAAATATAATTAATGCAAGTATATATATTAATTAATTGGTAATAGTCGGAAACGGGAAATTTAAGAATAGTCCGTGTTTCAAAGTTCTAATATTCTGAAATTTGCATATGTTTCAAAACAAATGGGTCTAAAAACTGTCAGCTGACCTTTTTTTTTTTTGAAAGGAAAAACTCATATCTCATTGATAGCAAAGTAGTTTGTTTCATCAAAATGAATAGCATCTTGAAGCCAAACAGGAGCTTCAGAAAAGCTAACAGGATTTTGAGTGTCTAGTGCCCTATTGGCAATTAGATGAGCAACCTCATTACTGCTCCTAGGTATGAAATGTGCATTGAAATTGTTGAAGTGACTGCTCAAACTCTTGCACTCGTGTATGATCAATCCAAACTCAGATTGGTCAAGCTTGTCACTATGAAATGCATCCACAATGCCTTCCGCATCCATCTGGAGAATAACCTCATGCTTATTCACTAACAGAAGCCAAGATAATGCTTCCTTGAGTCCAAGACCTTCTGCCTCTCTAGCCGAATAAGTACCCCACAATCTCTTCATGTACAGTCCCAAGAATTCTCCTTTATCATTGCGCATGACCATTCCCACTGCTGCCCGGTTATCTCTCTGAAAACCTGCATCAACATTGCAAAAAATTACCCCAGTTGGAATCTGCTGCCTGTGATTGTTAATCCAGCCAGCCCGACAACCTGATTGTTTATTTTGTTGAGCAGCCAGCCAATCTTCTAGTGCGCTCAAGCCTTGCTCCGGTTGATGCATTTTTCCTGTCCACAACTTAGAGTTGCGATGTCTCCAAATACTCCAAGCAACGGCCACTCGTTTCTGCCCAACTGTGGGTGTAGAGTTAGCTGCCATGCTAAAGAACCAATCCTTGAATGTTGAGTCCCCACTTGTGCCGATATTATGAAACTTTAGCGCAATACTATCCAATTTCATTTCATATACCTCAGCTTTTGTACTACTAGTTCTTTTATTTCTTTAACAAAGCTTGTATATTTCTCCATATATCATATTCATAAAACAAAGTCGAGCTTTTCGCAAATCATACTTCACTTCATACATATAGTGTATGATATATAGATACAAATAATTTGATATATCAAAAAGGATACGCACATGACACAACAAAATTAATAATCATAAATCACGAGTGGACTAAGCAACTTTTTCCGAAATTTCTTTCCAAATGTACAATCCAAAAAATCGATAACGGAAGCATTGTCTTTTACTCAGTTGCCCACCAACTGGAAGTGCCACATGACTGATCAAAAAGAGCATCTGAGCAAAGGTTGGACCATGTTTCAGGTGATGCCAATGGAGAACTGTCTCCTTGTTCACAAAAGCTCATGATAATTTCTCCTTCTTCTCCCTGCCCAAAGTATTTGCTGATTGTTTCTTCATGATCTACATTTTGAACTCCATTCATTTGCATTCCTTGACAACCTGGTTTTTCCTTGAACTCAACATCCCTATCAAGAGGGTTCTTTAGTAGATTCTTTAGCTCCTGTATCTGAGGACGTTTAAATGAATACTTGTTACTTTCAGATGATATATATTTATATGTTTATTTTGCTAAGATCGTTATAAAGATTGTGGATATATAAAATTTTTTATAATACGATCTATAGATAGTTTACCATGGGAAACCATGGGAAACGAATAGAATGTTTTCACACTCTTTTAACTTTTTTTGTCGCTTGCATGCATACTAGGAGTTTGACAAATAACACCAGAGAGAACTAATTGAGAATCTGAGATAATTAAGGGGTGGCAGAAAACGATAGAAGAAGGTACCTGCATTTGCAGAGACTGATTTTCCCTCATCAAAAGCTCAGACTGAACGTATAAATCATCGTAATTGGCTTTAAGCACTTTGTATTCCTGCTCGATTTGTTTCGATCTCCATCTTGCCCTTCTGTTCTGAAACCAAATAGCTACTTGACGCGGCTGCAACCCAAGATCTCTTGCTATCTCTAGTTTCGTACTAGGTTCAAGCTTACTCTCGAGCTTGAAAACAGATTCTAATGACTTGATTTGCACATCGCTAAACCTTTTAGCATTTTTGCTCTTCTTCTTCTTCTTCAGATTTGTCACAGCTCTCTTCTGGCAAGCTTCGTTTCCCTCCGGCTCTTCCATTACTTGAGGTGAGTTATTATGAACTGAGACAAAGATTCTGTTATGTTAATATGTTTATACCTTCATTTTACTGCTGGTCTGAAATAGAGAAATTTTGGGGGGTTTTAATATTGGAGTCAGCCTCAGAGGGAAAAGATCTCCTGTTTGCTGTTTTCATGTCATTGTAGTTTTGGTTGACGTCTTTTCATCCCTTGTTGTCTTATATACATTACAATATTGTTATCCTATGCTACGTCGACATCTTTATATTGGACCGTTTTATCGTTCTTTGTAATTAAACTCGATTACAAAATCATGAAAATTAATTCATTTGTCTCTCATACGAAACTGTGACAGGTGTAAGGACCTTGTTTCTTGATCAAAAGATCATGCATGATGATCTTACAAACGTACGAGTTGGGCACACAATGTCCCAAACGAATTGTCAAATACAAATTCATTGATAAACAAGGCCCTGATCCTTTATATTTAATATATGTTTGCTTATTATGTGGAATTCAGAAGTACAACGTGCCCGTATCTCATACAAGTGTACAAGGTATAAAGAATTTGTTTTGGGTAAAATGGTGTCAACAAGGAAATCTTGATTTTTAATAAATAAAGTCGATTCCTATTAATTGTATTCAACGTCTGTGCATAACATGAACAATTGACGATACGTACTAACTAATTCGTATTTTCAAACTATATTTCTAAATCAAGAAATAAATAAGAGGCGTGACTGAGTCGTAAGTTTATGTGATTTTGTTGTTTTATAAATTATAATTGATATAATTGATCTATTTCGCGGTCATTTATCTTTCTTTTTGGTAAGCTTTACATCCAATTGATGTAGCTCTGGTCATCAACTTGACCAAACTTTTTGAGAAACCACTCATTGCTTGCATCACAAAAGGATAGGGATAAGAAAGTCTCAAGCAAGGGCCATAGCTTTGAAATTGAATGCTCGTATTATTGGCAAACAAGGACACTGTTTCTTATGAACTTAATTAGTTTACACGTGTAGTTGAGTCTACTTGACACACTCTAAGACACCATAACATTCGTAAATTACAAATAATGACTAGGGGATGAGATTCTTATGCATGTAAATTATATTGGGATTAAGCAAGTGGGGCATAGTGAATGGGGTTGGATATGACATGATGCCATGATGAGACATCATTAAAAGAAAGATGGTAAAGATAATTGTTGCCTAATAACGACATAGGAGTTGGATTTGCCTAATAAAAACAAAAGAGATGGATCAGACTATTTTGTCAGTAATCATGAGGGAAAGAGTTCACATTGAAACCAAATTTTTCTGATTTAGCTTTATTTGTAGAATCAAACTTTATGGTAAGATGGACTCATCCCTATTTTGTTTAAACGTGATTGGATAGAGCAAAAGATTTTATCTTAAGTTAGTATGAAGCAACATACCTAACGTTAGGGCATAAAATATGGTACAATTTTAACTACGATTCCTTTTTCTATAAATTGACAAATAAAATTCGCATTTTGAGCATTAAAACAGACAAGCCAAGTTTCATTATTTTGTATGGTCAAGGTTGTAATTATAGGATTTATGCAGTGCTTTAAAGATCTAAGAGTTGAGCTTGTTTAAGGAGCTTTATGTAGATTTCTTTTTTTCCCAGAGAGAGTGTGTGTCTCTCTGTGTGTGTGAGAAGATAAAGAAAGATTATTTGGAATTATGAAAATTAGTTTATAATGGGGAATATGTATAGTCTCTGTTCTAAAAAGCTCGCTTAGGCGGCGCCTGGTTTGAAGCTTGAACTCCACGCTTTGTCACGCTTTGCGCTTTATCAGGCATTTGTTGCGTTTTTATCTCACATTGTTACGCTTAGGTGCGTATAAACTCAAAGCTTGGCCTTGACGCTTTTCCACGCCTCACGCTTTCTAGAACACTGTGTATAATTTAATAATTTGTTAATTAATTTTTAATTTAAGATAAAGCACTCGACAATTTTTAAAGATATATAGTGAAAATTTTTTGATTCTAAAGTGGCACTTTAGGTTCTTACCCACTTGTGCTAGTGCAATTTTGTCGTGACTAAACAATTCTTAAAAGGAAACATCTTTTCGTACCCACGTTGCATAGCAAGTGGGAACTTCAACGGGACAGATGTGAAGAATTTATAGAAAATTAGAAACTTTACAAATAGAGGTTACTTAACCGAGAATGATGGGTGAGGCCCGAAATGGATTTTTTTTAACAGATTAAAAATTTTTAAAAGATTAAAGTGATAAAGTCATGCAAAAGAGTTGTCACGGTGTGTGAAAAATCGGCTACACATCGGACATTTATCAAAAATTAAATTGAAGTTACATCAATGGGAGTGGGTGAATGCTTTATGTCAATATATTGATTGCTATTATTTGTGGGAAAAGTTGATTTTAGTGTCTTCTTTGTGTGGATAACTATCAAAATTTCAATTCCTTTGATGCCCGAATGAGAAATATTGTTTGTCGTCCTTTGATTTATTATGTCCATGATAAATAAGTTTAGGTAACATAAATTGACTCAACATCTTTTGATAAATGTTGAAATATTGAATCAAGGGTGAAGAGATAAATTAGTTTTATTAGAACACAAGCTTATCAATATTAGAATAAAATAAGAAATATAATGAGCACAATTAAGTAGTAAATAATTGTGCAATATTTATGAGTTTCAGAAAGACCCCAGTGAAAATGATTTGATCAATTTTCATTTGGAAATAGAAATAGAGGGAAACATGGGTGTAGCGAAATTGCTGCATAATTTCATGCCTCGAATTGGTACTTTTTGTGTCAATTGTCTTTTTACAAAAGCACTTTAATGACATGGACCACGATCCAGAAATGCCCAACAGCCCAAGCAAACCAAGAACGGGCCAACCGGGTGACATGCCTTCCCATTCATCACTCGTGTTAGCTGATTTTGAGAATCAAGAAGTCACAAGTACAGGGTCCGTTTGTAAATAAACTATTTATAAATGGTTCAAATTATAAGCGGGTGATGTTTCAACGCCAACGGTATGCATAACCCAATTTTCACCTTTTTCCCCTTCTAACATTTATAAGTTTAAGATCGATTCTATTCACCATCGGAGGTAATCATGTTCTTTTTTGCTTGTTTTCGAGTTCCTCCTAATCTTCCTAATTAGCACCTTTGGTCAATATTTGGCTCTTCTGGAACTGGGGTTTTAAATTCTTTGAAATTATCATTCCTTTATCTACAGAGATCTCGATACTTATCATGTTAACCAAGTTGTTTACATTTTAGCTATCTCTTTGATAGATCTATAGGTTTCGATGAATGAATTTTATCAAGCACCAATGTTATTTTATGCTTAATTTGATGAAAATGAGAGATATTGCTGGCCAAACTTCTTGACTCCCGTTATCATTTAATTCTTAACAGAACTACATGAGTTCAATATGCTTTGAGAAATACGTGCATCTTATAAAGGACAAAAATGCGGATAAATTTGCAATGCGTTTAAGTTGGTTGTTAGGCACACTCTATAAACCATGAGGGTATAGATGGTAACTCAAACTTAGATCAAGTAACTGTGGGGCTCTCAAGAGATTGACTGCTTATTTCTAATGGAAATAAACATTTGATGCTACAATAGCACTAAACACTGATGTGACATAATACTCCTCCATCCCACAAAAATAGTCATGAATAATATTTCATTCATTTCAAGAAGATAGTCAATTTTTAATTTTTCATTTTCATATATGCCTAATAATTAATGTATTTGTTATTACTCTACATCAACTACCTCTACATTGGAAGTATTTTTAAACAATTAATTAGTATTTGTTTGCTACCCATTATTTTCTCATATTATAATTTTACCTACTGATATTTGATTTGACAACTGCTCAATTACAATCACATATTTTAAACTTTTTTTATATTTCCAATACACATTATATTTCTCTTTTCATTATAATTTCTCTAATTTTGAACAAATAATGACAATCAAACAAGCTCTTAGTCTTAAGGATATATTTCACAAAAGGTTCAACCTTTGCAAAAGTAACAATTTCATCCTAACTTTTTCTTTTTTCAAAGTTGTATGTCTTCAACCTTTCAAAAATATGTACAAAAAGGCGTTATGGACAATTTTCATTCATTTTCACGTTTATATGCGTATGAAATAACCATTTTACCCTCATTGTATGAAATAAAAAATATACAAAAAACTTTTAAAAAATCGAAACGATTTAAAATAAAAGAACGAAAGAATACGTTGTAACACCCCGTAAAATTTTAAGGCTAGTTGCCATTCAATTGAAGGATTACAAGACAGTCAAGAATTGTGATGGCATTGGATGACAAGATTATCACCTATATGAATATGATCACATGATTAATGCTTGGACAATGAATTGAAATTAGAATCTGGTTATTGAGAATGTATTGATAATGTAAACGTTATTTGGACAATGAACCATTTGAAATGCCACAAGTGTTTTTGAATTGCAGAGAATTAAAAGATTGTTACTCAATTGACGATAGAGAAAGAATTCAGTCCTCAATTGACATAAATTAAAGTACCGTGACTTAATTGAAATATAATGAAAAGGAGAAGGACTTCTCAGATAAATTTCCGCCAAGTGTGCGTACCACATTGCGCCACGTGTCACAATGTCATTGGCAGAACTCAAATTTTATTAAAACTAACTCAATTCCAACTATTATATAAAGGACCTTTGGGTCCTCAACCTCCCAAAAGACCCCCAAACCATCCTCTTTCCCTCCAATAACCCAAAATTCGTCCAAAGTCCTTGAAGGAAGGAAATCAACCATAGAAACTCATCAAAACAATTATTTACCCTTTGAAAATGATCCCTTACCATATATG
>CAVNYN010268754.1:0-95953 GCA_963692815.1 Nyctanthes arbor-tristis | reverse complement strand
CCCCCCCCCCCCCCAACACACACACACACACATATAAAAAAAAAAAAAAGGTGTTTCTGTGAATAAATTCCTATTTTTCTGCTTGCCACTTGTTCCTAAGACTTCTGGCGGTGGACATTCTGAGGAGATGGTTAGGATGGAAGGTGAAGAGTGCAATTTAATAAGGCGTGAATTTAGAATGAAGTGTCAAATTCTAATTGGTGGGGCAGCCACTGAGACACCAAAAGGGGACAGCAAGTCTAGCCTCATCCAGATATGCATCTATCGGGGAGTTGACTTGTGTACAAATTATACTGAATAAAAGTATAGTACAAAATGGAACGGGTTGTAAGAGACATGTTACTAAAGGGTATTAAGGGGGATAATATTGAATGATTTCCTTAGCAACATGATCTGGAGTAATCAAAGGACATTAGACTGAATAAGATAAATAGTATATATGATATTATTTTGAATTAGAACTTTAAGAATATTGTCCTCCTTAATTCCGGAAGACCATCTATGTTCTACTATCCTTGTAGTTTTGAATTGAATTTTTATCTGGTGTAATCTGTGGCCAAATGTTCCCTTGTTTTATCTTATCCAATGTACCTGAAAGATTTTATCACTATTTTACATGATTATATATGCAACCTCATTTACATGTAAGAATTGGAGTTTTTTTAAACCAGGTACAGTGGGTAGTGCATTTGTATGGTACGGATGTTGTGTAATGTTCTTGGAAAGAATCCGAGTCACATCGGAAAATCTCCACACGTCAATTGCACTCTTCTGTATGCTAATTGTAGTCTCCAATGAGCTTGACGAGGGTACATTCCACACTCAGGGTTGAACCTGCCAGGAAGGGGGCTGTAACACATTAAGTGAATGAACATGCGTGCACGAACAGCATAGGAGATAAACCGGGAACTAAATGAGCCGACATCTAGTTTTTATGAAATACTTGCCGACATCTAGTTTTTATGAAATACTTGATAAATTTGTAGCTTGCCATCAACCCAACCTGAAATTGTAACATTAGAAGGGTAATTATTTCCCAGAAGGCACTCCCGTGTTTTTTTTTTTTTTTTTTCTTTTTTTCTGTCAGTCTGGTCATTGGCATTGATCCATTGTTTGATCTCTTCCTCTACCCTCTGGCGTCCACTGTTGATGGACTTAAGTTGCTTTTACTCTCCCACTAAACTCTGACCTTGGTATTAGCTGATATCTTTTCCTTTTCGGATCTAGATGGAATTGACAACAATAGAAACTGATCTCCCCAAGCATTGCTCTCCTCACATTATAGTTGATATTTTATAACAGTGTACTATAACTATGGTTAAGCATGTTTCCTAAGTTGCTTCTATGGGCTCAAATTATTAATCAGAGAGTTGGGAATGACCTACAGTATTTTTTTTTCTTTTTCTAGGGTGAGGGGTTAATTTTACTTCAAAAGTGGGATTCATAGATTTCTTCTGTTCCTACATATTGGTCATAATAAATGGTTAATCCATGCAGATAACTCCAGAGGAATCGTGGCTGTCCTTCGATCAAGAAGCTATAGTCCTTCACAACAAGGTGTCATTTCAGTTCCTATTTTGATCTGCAATGATAGATTTATGACATACAGCCTTTTAGGTTCGTGCATTTGCAGGATGGCCTGGAACGCGAGCTAAAGTTTCCGTGAACGATCCCACAAGTGGTCAGCAAAATATTATAGAGCTAAAGATCATCAGTACAAGGGTTTATGAAACCAGTAAAATTCAGAGTGGTGAAGCAGATTATGTTCACTTTACTCGAGGCTCATTGGTATTCCCATGTGGTGGGGGCACGGCATTGGAGGTGACGTGTGATCTTGAAATATGATTTTTTTTTCCCTCTGTTTATTCTCATCTTTATGCAGCCATTTACTTTTTATGTTGCTGAGTTCTCTGTGTTGTACCGAGGTTTCATTTGCTTTAGAGATCGGCATAACAGTCTTTTTGCTTCAGAATATTTCTGGTACTTACAGCAGTTTGAACCGAGTATTAGGCTTATGCATATGCTTATGAACAAAACCCCATGTATATTATGCCTTGTCAAAATAAATACATTTGGAGCACGTTCATTTATGTGTCGATATAGCGAAAATGATCACCCGCCTACTTTGGGCGGGGTTACACTGCCACAGCTGATGTGGCACATACATGACAGCCTGCTGAGGCTGCCATGTGTGTGCCACATCAGCTGTGCAAGCTGCCATGCGTGTGCCACATTAGCAGTGGGCGGCGTAACCCCGTCCACAGTGGGTGGGTGAACGGGACTTGTGGTATTGTTTATAGATTGCAGTAATTTACATTGTACGAAAACCAATTAAAATTTTTCACTTGTTGTCTTCAGCTTTTATACTGACTTCCAAATAAGCTTATTGCTCTGTATGTTCTTATACTGCCGGTAACACCTACAGGTATTGGAAGTCCAGCTTCCAGGTAAGAAAGCTGTGAATGCAGCTGCATTTTGGAATGGTTTGAGAGGCCAAAAACTAAAGAAATTGTGACCACTGGCGTTGCATGAACATGGCGAGGTAAGTTCTGAAAAAATATTCCTTGCCCGCACTCTCCCGTGCCAGCGCTTCAATTTCTTTTTTTGTGCTCCAGTTATATTTAGCGTGATTCCTGAATCTACTTTTCATCGCTCTGGTTCATCACTGGATGTAGTGAAATACACTGAAGCTAGTTCCATAGTAAGCACAAGATGTTGCGCAACTCCAGTACCGAACTGATCACTGCATTTTTCCCTACAAGGAAGCATCGATATCTCAAGTACTTTCCATCCATGGCCTAACAAGGATCTGTTTTGTCCTTGCAGAACCAGTGGTTGCCGCATTCATGCTTCTCTGGATGAGCATCCGCCAGCCACTTCTCCAAAATATTTTCACACAGGTTTTAACGCTCGTAGCTTCCTATTGACACCTGATCTTTAATTTTTTTTTTCTTTATTGTATTTCTTTTTGGTTAATGCCCGGCAATTTCGTACATCTTTTGTTGAGGGGTTTTGGCTGTGGAAAAGCAAAGTTCTTGAGTCGGTTTAGAACTAGGTTCCCTTATTATTTTTCGATGAAAAACTCGGAAAATATATTATAAACTGTCGGCGGATTATGCACACAGCATTTTGTACAACCTGTTGTTCTTTATGTTGATTTACAAAATATAAGTAACTTAAAGTAAATTTCTAAAGCTTAACCAAACCATGCACTAGTTGTACTTCACTACTTTTGAGCTGTGACAGGTAGTGGTGCATTCCGTGGCCCCGCCATGGAAAGCTCACACGGTCTGCAAAAAGCCGGCCTGAATAAGGTTTTCATGTACTTGGCCGTCAACAAAGAAGTTTGAATATCTTGATCCAACTGGGTTGTGACCACATCAACACTAAACATTTCGATTAAAAGAATATTTCCAACTTCAAAGAAAACGACTGGTACAGAAAAAGTTTGAAGTTAGTATTAAAAAATTAAAAAAATAAATAAATGCAGTAATTATGGATATGGAATCAAGAAAGAAGCAATTATTGTGACATTATCTAATTATAATTCAAAAAGCAAATGCTATACTCATCCAACGAAAATGAAAGCAAACACAAAAGCACTTTACAACAATTTTCTGATTAATATATTACCTTAAATAAATCAGAAAATTTAAAAAGTATTGTTATCCACTCATGATTTCAAGGGACATTAGCAGAGTTTGCGGGGCATTTTCTTGTTAATTATTAATTAAATAAATTAAAATATCCTATTTTCACAGTGTTTTCTGGTCACGACTTGTTCCCTGGCAACTACACCGTCGAACAAAAACCCAAACTATAATACCATAAATAATTTAAAGTCGATTATATCTTATACATCAATGATTAAATTATAATCCGTAGCTTGGAGAGCTATAATAATATTAATAAACGTAACAAAGTTACATTACATGCACCCAAAAGCGAACACACATTAATGTGGTTCGTCTTGAGAACTATGTTTACTTGCTGCTGTATATTTTTCATGCAACCTTTGAAATATGAATGCCAGAGTAACTTAATATATGTCTATAAATACCAATGTTCTAAAACACATTAAAAGTGTGGGGAAACGGCAAGCTTGAGTATTGAGTCTAGACACGCCTAAGCGCACTAATGTGTGATAAAACACAAGAGATGGTGAATTTGAAACCCTAACTTCAAGCAAGCACCACTTAAAACACTGATAAATACCCACAATATACATGTTATTAAAATAATTATATTCTAGGTAGATCCGTGATCCAAGAGAAAAGCACATATGAAATCTCTCTAGTTCAAACTCATTTTCAACTATGTACATATTCTCTTAATAAAAAGTAACTATTTTACACGTGAATCTATAACATTTCCCACTTTT
This sequence comes from Nyctanthes arbor-tristis, assembly GCA_963692815.1. Lineage (NCBI taxonomy): Eukaryota > Viridiplantae > Streptophyta > Magnoliopsida > Lamiales > Oleaceae > Nyctanthes > Nyctanthes arbor-tristis. The sequence goes on along the minus strand of CAVNYN010268754.1, from coordinate 91,572 downwards.
CAACGGAATATATTTTTTCAAAATATCAAAATCATACAAGGGCTAAATCTAATTAGAAGTTCGGCAAAACCCCACACTGCCACACAAGACTCGTAAATTATTTGTTGTGCGATTGTCATTCCACAACTATGTAATAAATAGGAAGTTGCTCTTAGCTAATTCTTTGCTTTGTGGGAAAGGAAGGGGAAAAAATGGGTGCTCTTGACTATCTCTCAAACTTTTGCACTGTCACCAGCACCAGAAGACGCAAAAGGAAACCTCTGCAAGTGAGTATACTACTCATTACATACATACAACGTTGTTAATATTCATTTGATGTTCAATTTTTTATGTTGTTTCTTTTGATTTCATGAATATGATCAGCTTAATTTTAATTTCTGTCTCCTTCTCTTCGATCTTGATTTCTTAGACAGTTGAGATTAAAGTGAAAATGGACGATGGATGTGAAAGAAGAGTTAAGAGTGCTGTCAAGAACATGAAAGGTTCTTAATTTCTCTCATTACATGCATTTTCTTTCATTTTTCCAAGCCTCTCTCTCTCTCTCTCTCTCTCTCTCTCTCTCGGTTGGAAGTTTATAGATTAGGGTTTTAAAGCATTTGGATGAAACTTGCATATTTTGAGAAGAATGATATATCCTACTGCCCAAATGTCTATATATTTATTATTTATGTGGGCATTGCTAACATGCTCTCGTCTTGCAGAAACGTTTTGGCATGTTTGGTAATTAAGATAGAATAGACAGTAATAAACATCAATTAGATGACAAAAATAAGGTGTACATGCCACGAGGTTTGAATTCTGAAGCCCGTTGCCTTCTCTTGTTTTCTTGTTAATTATGTATGGAAATATTATATATTCTGTGATCATCCCGTTTATACAAGCTTGTTTACTTTTTTATAAAGATTAAGAAAAGTTATTGGAAAAGCAAAATCTTTAAGAGTGCATTTGATTACAAGTATGGAATTTAATTGGGAAAAAATATTTTCCTCCAATTTGAATTACCAGTAATTAAATTTCATAAAAAATGAATTGCAACGTGTTTGATTAATTAGAAGTGAAATTCCCAAGAAAAAATATTTTCTTGAAAACAAATAAAATGTGGTCACGTGACCAAAAGATGGAAAATATTTTCCACGAAAAAAATGTGAATCAAATATCACAAAAGTAAAAATTTAAGTGGAAAACCCCATTTTCTATAGAAAATCCTTACCAATCAAACACACTATAAATGATTTTTCCAGTATATCCTTATTTCTAGGCATATTAAATAAGACTATTTTCATAAAAGAGACAAATAATACCTCCACAAATATTCGAAATAAGGCTATACGTGTGGGAAATTTGAAAAAGGAAAACAAGCAAACAATCGGGGTGGAGTTATAGAGGGGGATGGACCAACCAAGATGTCACGTATGTCATCTGTCATGAATTATAATATTCTACTAGATATCACACATGAATATATGATCTATTAATATTGCATACCAAATATGTACATGTACTCTGCTTAATTATTTCTCTTGACACGTATCTTTGTCATCAGGCGTGAAGCAAGTAGAAGTAAACCGGAAGCAACATCGAGTAACCGTTAGTGGCTATGTTGATCCAAAGAAGGTGTTAAAAAGAGTGAAGAGCACAGGGAAAAGAGCTGAATTCTGGCCTTATGTCCCTTACAATCTTGTCCAATATCCTTATGTAGCCCACGCCTATGACAAAAGGGCACCTTCGGGTTTTGTTCGAAATGTTGCACAAGCAGTTCCGGCCGTGCCAAATGCAACCGATGAAACAATCACATATCTCTTCAGTGATGATAATCCGAATGCTTGTCATATTATGTGAAGATTAACGTTTATGTAATTTCTGAGTCGAGTTGAAGAAGATGATATTTTTTTCCCTTTCATCTTTTAAGATATATATATATATATGTTGATATGTGGGTATTTCTAGTACCTCATATGCATGATCGAATTTGTCTTTCTTAATCGTGTTCAATCTAGTAATCACACAAACTGGCATTCATTTTGTGTTTGTTTATGTTTAATTAATTATTATTATTATTCAATCAATTAATTAATGTTGCCAGTTTTTCAGGCGCTGGTGACCATATTGTCGATGCTATATTATTAGTGTAAGATGTAAGATAAATAATATTTTATTTTATTGAACGTCCTAGATAGAAAAGGTAACAAATTTTAGTCAACACTACATGATTTTGATTACATACAAGACATTTAGTGTTGTTATAGAACCAGACATAGAGGATTTTTATAGAATCAGATCTGGTTTCAAAATTTAGAACCAGATCTAGATCCATGTGGCCGCATGTAATGGCATGTGCGGCCGCACCAGGCCGCATGGGGGTGGTGCGGCCACACAATTATCCTGTACGGACGCACATCCTATTTGTGCACCAGCACAAATTTTCTGTGCGGCCACACCAGGCATGCGGCTCCACCAGATGGCCCCATGCGGCCTGGTGAGGCCACACAGGTCACTACATGCGGCCGCATAGATTTGTCCATGCGGCCACATGACCAGATCTGGTTCCAAACTTTGGAACCAGATCTGGTTCTATACACTACTTAGTACTTTGAAATGAAATAAAGTTTCTCCAACCAGCATGGAGTACAAATTAAGTGCAATTTTGATGACCAATAATGTTATAGAACTATGTTGTACATTTGTAGTTAGGTTAGGAATAGATACATCAATATCTTTTTAAAAAATATCATTGTACAAAAATATTCACATGTACAAAAATATCATTGCAAATAATTTATTTATAAGCACATCGACAATGAGCAAAATATTTGGTTTGATACTGTTGAAGTGAAACGTCACATAAAAGTTAAAAGCATCAATAGCAGTTTTACTAAGTACTCTAAAATGTCCGCCTACACTAACTTGCCTATCCTTGAAACCTCGCTTTGTTGTTTATTCCTGATTTAATTCTTTTTCATTTTTCAACTTCGCTAAGCCACTTAAGTTTTAAAATGCTCTCCCCGGTTTAGCGTATATCAAATTTCGTGTTCATATAGCTTGACTGATAATTCTTATTTATTTCTATTTTGTTTGATTTATGAGAACTGGGGTGCAGTATATAATCAGTTTGTCAAATTTCATTTTCGAAGAATTCCCCAAAATTCTGGCTTTAATCAGAATGGAATGATGTAAGCAAGCACATATATAATATACACATATATAATATAATGTTACGTTTTTGGAATTATTAGAAAGCAACTCTTTATTTGGATGGAAGGTCTTATCCCCTTTTTTTCTTTTTTTAATATAAATTTTGAAATAGAGTTGGGGAAAAAGGGGTGAAACATGTAGTTTAAAAAATTTGGAAACGTGCAGCTACAGACAATAGCATCAAAAATTTGATGTTAGATACGAATAAGCATCCACTTATTACATGATAATATTATTTTTTTTGATTGCTCCAATTTGATATGAGCTTTTTAACTAATTAATATCCACTAATAACAATATTAGGAAGCTCAAGTCAAAGAAATGTCATTATTTTGTCAAGCATCGCCGCTTCCTGTTGGATTTTACTCAAATTAATTAATTGATCAAATTAAAAGCAACATTATATAATTATTTCAAAATTAACAACTTTTCCAACATAAAGTTGTTCAAACGGAGTAAAGGTTTTGGAAGGTGGTAACATATATGTAGTAACAAAAAACCCGTTAATCCTGCAAGAACCATTACGTTATCGCAAAATATATAGCTAAACTCTAATTGTACTTTTAGGAACTGTTTGGTATCTATTATAAATCAACTCATTTATAATACATTTTGAATTTTAAATTTTTTGAGACACTTGTCATCCTCTCCCATTGACACCTCACACACCTATCACATCAAATAACGTTTCACTTTTTAAACAAAATTTAACCAATTAAATTAAGACAAGTGTCTCAACAATTCAAATTTCAAAATATATTATAAACCAATCCAATTATAAACGATACCAAACAAACCCTTACTTAAATTACTAAACTTTAACGCTTAGCAATAGATTATTGATCAGCTTTGATTTAACAGCAATTATATAATTGCATTTTATTTTTAACAACACTTACTGTCACTCGCTAGCATGACTATAGGTTATTATTTGATAAAATTTGAAGACATCAATTTTTTTTTTTTTTAACCTTTTTTTTATACAAAGGGGGCATGAGGAAGGGGAGGGAAATAAGTGCCTAATTCTGTAAATTTACCCAATTCAACCACCACTTTAAAGAACAGAACACTGAATGTAAGAGATTTAGCCAGTCAACACTAAATTTATCATGGACGAAATCATAGTGTTTGTATAAACAATTTCGATGTGGAGACGTATCTCCTATATGACACATTCCCTCCCATTAATTTTTTTCACATGGACACGACCCCACATGCCATGTGGCTTCATAAGCCTACGTGCAAATTAGTGGAGAAAGAAGCTACAGAGTGTCTCCATAAGAGAGACAACCTTGTGGAAACACCCGGTGTCTTTAGAACAAATTTGCTTGAATATGAGCTGGTAAGAGTTTTTGAACATAAAGGGGCCAGTTGGAGACTAACCAGAGTCTCCCCGTTTGCCTCTGTTGTATGCATTTCAAGAGAAGAATATCAGTTCAACTTTCAAAAACAAAAAACAAAATTCATGTTAAAAATCAATCCTCAGTTGTTCAATAAACAACTGAATTTATGCATTGTCATGTAAAAATGCCATTGAACTTGGCCAATTAGATTAGATGCATCTTGCATTTTGGGCATAAACAGTACCACAACTTAGTTGTACTTATCAGCCTTGAATTTCATTTCTGGGTTCCGAATATCATCCTGACTTTGAATCAGTCGAATCTCCAAACTGCTCGATTGGCAATCATGACCAGCCTTCTCATAGTCACTTAATGTCCTCGCCAAAAGCGCCTGCAACAAATGGAAACATCCCAGAACCATTCCAAAAATTAAGATCCAAGTAAATTAATTCTTGGATCAGTTTCATTTTAATGTCTCACTGGATGTCTGTAACTAGCAAGTGATTCTCAAAATAGCATGAAAACCAAGTTTCTGCAGTTCTATGTCAGAATTCTTATCCACAGCATAATTTTATCTTGACATGTATCAGACTCCCCTTCTTTGTCTCTTGATCCATTCACCAGAGTTTTCTTTTTCTTTTTCCCAACAGGAAGGGAAAGAATTTACCCAGAGAATTCATACCTCAATCCATATAGGGATATAGGTTTTTTTTTCCTTTCTATTTACAAATTAATTGGTTTCACTCCAGCTTTTTATTGTGTTTCCATAAGCTACCATCAAGATTTTCCAGGAAAATGATACCTATGAATTTTCTAGTGTGGGTGGATGGTAAACACTATAGTATCATCCGAACACTAGAAAATTTTCAAAATAATACTTCGGTAATCGGGTAACAAATATGGCTTTGGATAAAGATCTTTGATAATGGCGTCACAAAAGTAATCAGCAAAAAGAATACCTGCAAGCTTGACACGGACAGCTCTGCTGCTGTGTCAAGGTTTTCAGGATATTTCTGCATAACATGGGAGAACTAGAATGAGAAATTAGTGGTTAATACAACAGAAAAAATTTGGCAACAAGGACATAATTAATTATGCTGAGCATTACATTGCTCCATCCTAGCAACAATGCAGTCATTAGATCTCCTGTCCCCTGCTAGCAAGCAATGTCATTATATTAGTCATATATTATCATTCAGGATGAGAAACAGTTGCACATGGATGAACAAAATTGATTATCAATACACAATGAAGTAATTATGTCCACCCACCCCACCCACCCAACCTCCCACCCAAAAAAATAATTATTATAAGGCTAATTCGTGCAATCTAACCCTAACCTTTCACCTTTTTAGCACAATCTAACATTCTTAACTTAAAAAAATAAAATAATAATAATGCCCACAAATTCTAATTAATTAGAATACAATAAATAAAGATAAATAAATAATAAGTAAAACTCACAAATCTTAAATATTTAGTCTTTCTTATAGAAACGCTATCAAATCTCATGTAGTGATGACCAAAAATACACAATTCACCCTGAAAACAATAGGGGCCCACCCTGAATGGAGGAGTATTTTCCCGATCCGTAAACCTTTGGAACAAGATGGACCAGGGGTGGCCTGCCCTAATCTACCCACAACGATCCATTTATTTATTTATTTCTTTATTTTTTAATATTACAAAACCCACAATCAAGGGTGCGGAAAGTCCACTAGGGTGGCATCACACCACACACATCTTGGCCGAATTTGATTAATTGAAAGTAATAAAAAATGTTTAAAAAGAAAAAATTTAAAAAAAATGGAAAAAATATGGATCGATAGATGGATTGAAAAGCCGATCCGCATTAACCGCCGTGCACCTCCCTAAATTCTCATAAAATGTTCTCTTTTCTTTTGTTCTTTCTTTTCTTCCTTTTTTTTTACTTCTTCTTTTTTGAAATCCATGATGCCAAAACTTTTGTTGCTACCAATGAGACCTAGCCCATTTGGTTAGAGGGTTATACTGAGGTACTAGGACGTAGAGGTCCCAGGTTCAATTCTTAGTAATTGTACTCTTAAAAAAAAAAAAGAGAAAAAAAACACAAAATTATGTTGCTTGGGGGAAATACCCATGTTGGATACACGGATATGGGATAGGGGTTTAGAATCATTCTCAAATCCTTTAAATCAAGATAAGATCCTCCATATCTTTCAAATCAAACAGTCCAATATATCCTCCAAAAATGCATATTGTTATAGATATATAAATTACCAAAGTAAATTTGAGTTTTTAAGACACATTCATATATCATTGTCTAAAATTTGTGCCACTGTCCAGCTATACCCTAGTAGCCTAGATTGTTATAAAGAGATAATAATCAAATTCGCCTAAGGTAACTTAAGATAAGTTAAAATAGCATAGTAACCTTCAAAAAAAAAAAAAAAAGGGACAAAATAGCATGCTTTTTTAACATAGTTTCTTTTTTTTACAGGAGAAGAATAACAAAACATGGAAGTCTAAAAGACTTTTCTAAACCAGTTAGCATCCATCTTAACATTCGGGCATTTTTATACCCTGCATACCTCTCTATCCGAACCCAATAAGAACCTTTCTATACGAGTCCAGTAAGAATGAAATGGTTGGGCGGGGTACTTGAGCCAATCAACAATAATTTACCGAACGTCATAATTCTGATGTTGCACGTAATCTCACTAACCTCCAGTGAAAGCCCACCAGTTAACATCATCACTCCTACCCGGACACACGGAAGATGGGCTTTCACTGAAGGTTGGAGAGATTACGTACAACAGTGGAACACCGGTTAACATCATCGCTCCTACCCGGACACATGGAAGGTAGGCTTTCACTGGAGGTTGGAGAGATTACGTGCAACAGCAGAATTGTGGCATTGATACATTAGTGTTGCTCGGGTCTACTACCCCGCCCAACCAGTTCATTCTTACTGGACTCATAGAGAGTTATGCAGGGCATAAAAATGCCTGAATGCTAAGTTAGATGCGAAGTGGTTTAGAAAAGTTTGTTAGACCTTCATGGTTTGTTAAACTTGCTCTTGTAAACAAAACTATTTTCAAACTTAAAAGCATATCACAATAACTCTGTGGATTGTATTTAATAAACATTACATAGACGAGGACAGAACTATCCTAGAAAGTACAAAATAGTCTCTCAACTAACTACTGATTTCATTTTTTTTTCCCAAGGGGAAGGGGGGGGTTGCGCTAAGAGTAAAGGCAAAATTAGATGCAAAGCAAGATTCGCTGTGTCATACTCTTCTAAAAACGATAACATCTAAATGTAAAAACGAGGACATTGTTTTTGGTAGGAATATTCAAATGCCGATAGTGTGCATTGTAAAAGATACCCTCACCTCCATTGATATATCACCAAGTGTCCCGTGTTTTATGTACTTTTAACTAATTAGACACTTGGCACTATATCATTGGAAGTGGGCATCTTTTATAATGTCCACTATGGATAGGTGATCATTCTTGGGGCTGAAGTGTTAAAAGATAGGGACACTAAACCACAGTGTGCATCGGTATGTTTCTTCGACTCTCCATCTTTGAATAAGTGTTCATGCCAGACATGAGGATATGGGATCCTTTTCGGATTGTTTAAATCAAGATAAGATCCTCTATGTCATTTTGAATCCCCCCAAAAGATCGTTTGTATTACCCAAAAATGGATCTAACATTATCAGTATATAAATGCTGATGTAAATTTAAAATTTTTACGACATATTCACGTATCTCATCTAAAATTTAGACCCATTTTAACTGTATTCTAGTATCCTAGGTTTCCAAGAAAGAGCACATAACTCCTCAATATGCATCTACGCCTATATCAAAGCAAGCATCTCTCTCTTTTATTCTTTTACGATAGGAAACAGACATAAGTGACAGGTCTACCATTCTAAACTCTAGAAAGGTTCAAGCGTTCACAGCTAATATTTACATCTCTTGACCAAATCTCATAAATATTTCAACATAATTCCACTTAGGAAATCTAAGGAAACACTAGACATGTTTCTACCAAATCTAGAGCAGAAGAGTTCAAGAATAGCTGGTTCATAGTACACTTGATGAATAAGCAGTTTGACATAAAGCAATTTGAACTTGGCAGAAGGTCTGTGGGTGAAAGAAATACATGGCGTTAAATAGATGCTTTAAGAAAAATTAAAAAGAGAGAGAGAAAGAAAAAAGGAAGGAAAAAGATATGTTTCTAACAAACTAGAGCAGAAGAGCTCAAGGATAGCTGGTTCACTTTTCAGCATTTACTATGATGAATGAGTAATGAACAGAGACCCATGCAAACTTGGCACAAGGGTTATGGGTGAAAGAAATGCGTACCGTGAAATAGGCAGGAATTTTAGGAATCAATATCTTGAACTGAAGAGTTTCACCCTATGAAAATCGAAGTAGTTCAGCACAAAGGGAAACAATGTTACAACCAAACTACCACAATAAATTAGAAATAGATAGTCTGGAGAAACATTTGTAAAGACATGGAGCAGTATACTAAGAAGAATTAGCTATAACATGCTTGAGATGAACATTTGAGTAAAATATACTCCATCTACTTATTTATTATTTTCCTTACGCAGAAGTAATAGCATACTAGTATCTATTTGCAAGACTCGCTTGTTCCCATACCTTCTCAATCTGGTGACTGCCAATCAGGAGAAGATCACCATCAATATTTATGCTTGTAATAACGACCTGAAATATGAACTCAAACGTTGTAAATTTAGGAAAGAAACTATTCAAATTCTATAATTTTAGTAATTTTTCCTTCAACTACAACATTGATATTTGTGCAAAAAACTACAGTTATTAAAAAGTACAAGGATGCGTGTATTTTTTAATTTTGATAACATCATCGCTTTTAGAAAAGGAAAAAAGAAAAAACTAGATTATCAAAGCTAGTAGACAAAGCAACTTGTTGAAAGATACCCACAAAATAATCATCTATGTTTTCTCCAAACTAGAAGATCCAGCCATTGATGGTTATTAAATTCTCAAGTTAAAGGTTATTTCATAAATTTAGTTGATATGATTAAAAGTTGAAACCAAAATTGCATTTAGTTTAACATCACACTCATTATAAACAACAAAACCATAGAAACGGTAAGATATGCATATTTACAATCCTACAAAATTAGTTGATAAAGTTGTGCAGCTAAGAGCAGATATAGATTCGTACAAAAGAATGTTCAATTGATGAGTACAAGCTAAAAAATCATAGATCAATTTGCTTCAAGCGACTACATTTTATGGCATAGTTGGGAGAGTTATTAACTATTTTAAAAAGATTAAAATAAGTGATAAAGCAGCAAACTGGATCAAATGACATACTTTACCAACCAATTTGTTATAGGTTATCTGTAATTAATCTTGTTAGAAACAAACGTTCACCACTTATTTCAAGTGAGCCCAAGAAAGATGAAAAATGACACTAAATTAAATTAACCAAATATTCACATCAACTGCCAACTAAAATACAACTCAAAAGGAAGTTGGTTATCGAGCATGAACAGGAATTACAAAGTGCAGGAGGGAAAAATGCCCTTAAAGAAGCCATATGATCACAATAAGGGTAGAAAACCAAACTAAAACTCCACTGCAAAGATAGACTCTTATTGTACTAGAGAAGAGAAATAATGTTAAGAGAAAGACATCAAAAAACAGATTGAAGAGGAAAAGATTCCATTAACCAAAAGGCTTGGGAACTCATTGAAACTAATTTTCTAAATTTAAGCATGATTACAAACCTTTGATGGTCCAGCAGCGTGAAGAATATTGCAAGCTTCCCGACCATCTTGTTCAGATGTGATCCTGAGAGTGGAAAAGCCCACCAACAAGGAAACTGGAGGTAAAGTAATGCACAGGGAAAAGATGAAAAGCAAAAACATGCTACACCAAGACACCAAGATATATAGACATGTCGTGAAGACTTTTCCAGCATGACCGAGTACACTTTAGCGTCTGAATTTGTATAAAATAGAAATGAACAACTCATTCTAGATATCGCAAGTTGAGACGGATGAACTGCACAACAGCAAGGGTGTGGATCCCTGTCCAGCGGCAGTTAAGATGTAAACTTCAACTCACAAATAATCAGATCTACTCGACTCTCATGTTCCTAAATGAACCATAGGTGTCATTGTCAAACGTGTTGCTATTGCATCAAATTACTAGTAATGTACCCATTACACTAAAATTGAATAAAGATTCTCTAATTAAATGTGTAGTGGAAATAGCAACTTCTCATATTTCTTAAATCCGCCTTAAAGCAACCCCCCAACCCAAAAAAAAAAAAAAAAAAAAGGAAAAGCCAGGTAATAAGTTTAACATGAAGGAGGAGAATATCCTCTTAGAAATACAGGCATGCTCAATTAGGAACATAAATTGTTCTTTACTGTTTCAATGGGACATACTTGATCAGCTACATAAATTGTTAGGTACTATTTAGATGGAATGAATACCTTAACCCAGTTAAGAGTTCAGCCTCAAATTGGTTAGGAGTCAACATTGAAGCAACTGGCACAACCTAGTTGGAAGTAACACTTCTAGAGTGTTAAAACATCAGAAGAAATTTGATAATTGGTCTAACAGAAAAATGATTAAATGCAAGTTAACAATCCAACTCCCATGTTAAGTTTCCTATTCTTACCTTAAAAATTGAAATGAAATGAATGGAAATGAGTAATGGAGAATTATGTAGTAGCTGTAGGTCCTACGAAATACAGGATGGAAATGGTTTGACTAATTTCTATTTTGAAATACAATGAAGAAAATAATGCCCAAGTTTTGTCCCATTAGTGTTTGGAGTTAATCATAGAACCATCTACAAAGTCAGACTATAAATAGCAAAACAATTACTCTCGAGTTACCTCATTCGATGTTATATTATGCACTTAGAAATAAAGTTTATTCTGCTAAATTCAGATTATATATTCTTTCCTGTTTCATTTTCTATTAAAAATAATTAAGACTTGGGAAGTGTGTATTTCACGTTTCTAAGAAATTACTAGGCACCTATAAGTTCATTCTTAGAAACATGGATGAAGTTGATGTAAGTAGCTCATATCCTATTAGAACAAAGATTAGTATGCTTTGCATTTGAATAGTGTATTGCCATGTCGACAAATTGGTCAAAACATAAAATTTAAAATGAACATCATGTTGATTCTGATGTTTTCAAGATGATATGAGTCCAGACAGAAACTAGATCCCGAAGTAATTGTCCTTTAAATGCAAGATAATGCTTTTATTGAAGAAAATCCACTTACAAAAGGAAGAGCAAATACCTTCTCGCGATATACAGAAACCAGTTCTTGAGGGACGTAAAGCTTTCCTTCATCGCCCAACACTGGATCACAGACTGAATATACAACATATAGATGGAAGAGACAAATTACATCGAGATTTGTATTATAAAATACAAATACTTTTTGAGCTCTGTTACTAATATAAATGATTTACGGCTCCTATTGCCTTGGCATGATCAGATTAAAGATCCCTAAACCCAAGAAGAGAGAATTTATTCACATGTAGACTCATACTTCTAGGAAAGCAGCAGAAGCTCATATTAATACCAAAATTAGAGATGACATTATTAATATTACCGGCAATGTTTATATCAACAGGTAGTGGCATACTTACCATATGTAAGTTTGGGATTGATAGACCTAAGCCTGTTAACGACTTTTAGTACAGTGTTCAAGAAGGAGATAGAACCAATATAACCTAAAATTGGCACAATGCAGAAAGTAAGAAATTGTAGATACATATATCTAATATGAAAAAGAAACAAACATGTTCGAAAATTATAACATAGAACATAAATTGAACACCAGGGAAATAAAACCAAGATATTGACTTGCTGTTAAATATACAACGCTTTGGATTAGAATCAATCAGCCACGTTGTCGAGAAATATCATCTAATGGTAATTTAGAGTCGTTCTATAGTTGTTTGGTGATTTATAGAGTGCTTTACAGATACCTGTCAATAAATGAGTATAGAATAACAAATCATTAGCCTCAAGACCCTCTATTAAATCCCAAAGTTGGTCTCCATTCAGAACCTGGCCCTTAAAAGTTGGGTATCCTGCAATGACCTTAGCTGGATTAAACAACAAAATAATCTGTATTTATATAATGCAATAAGACTGAACATGTATAGCTTTACAGATGACCTCCCACCGTGTTACAGGTGTCAACGAAGTGGTATAAGCAGCTTGCCTGTGTGGTTTGAGAACTGTACAGAATTGATGGGGTCCACGTCATAGCCGAGTAATTGTAGAGGAAAGACAGCTGATTTGTTGCCGACGTATCCCTAAGGGAAAAACTAATCAGAAATTATCTCAATGTAAAGCAAACTTTTTTACCAACAGTACTTTTGGAGGTATATCAACTAGGCACCTGGGAATCATCAAATGAAAACATAAAGGACAAAAACTCAAACTAACCCAAAGAAATTGGAAACAGATCATGTTGATATGGTGTTGATATCATATTTTTATTTATATTTAAACTGATTAACTTAATTCTTAGAACAGCTAACGAAATTCTTATTGTTTATTTTATCTCTTGTATAACAATGACAATAGGTTTGCAGGTGAACCAGAGTTTGATGGTCATTGAATACATAAGCATTGAAGAATTCTTTCTAATAGAATATTGGAAATCCTTCTAAAAGAAATTGGAAATCTTAAAAGTTGGACCATAATGGCAAACAATTCTGCAAAATAAAACCGCAGGCTAGAAATGAAGATGAAACTGTCCACGAGAATCTGTTTAATAGATTTCATCACCAATCATTTACCCCCACACATGCTTCCCCGTTTCAAAGTTCCTACTTACTCCAAAAGATCATATTTGAGTAGATTTGCACAACAATATTTCACCCACGAACATGAGTACATTTAAAACATCAATAATTTCATAACATCAAGAATAATTTCTTCCAAATTGAAAAATAAAAATTGGCTTTGAAAAAATAAACAATAAACACCTGAACAGTGTGTGACTGAATACTGAGAACCCGACCAGTCGCCGATGGCAGAGCTAAAGCAAGAATCGGTGGAGGAGCCATTGCACACTTCTTTGAATTCCTATTCAATCTAAGATATTTCAATTTCAAAAAGACAATAACCCATTACATAAATACATATCAAACAACTACACCTATACAAACGCAAAAAAAGCTAAAAAAAACAAAACAACCCACCCGAAATTGCAAAAGCTTTTAACTGGTTTACCTTCAATGAATTCAAGAAAACAGATTTTAGCATAAATAAATAATTTAAGCAATATATTTATACATACAGTACAATTGACCATCTAAGATATCTCTTTTTCATTAATTGTTTTAACTAGTACGCCATTTTCCCACAGTGGTTCGGACTGTAGAACTCTATTCTTACTGCTTACATATTGAAAGTATAAAATTAACATTGATATCACTTGATCAGATGTTTAGGTTCCAAATTCTCCATATTGGAGGATGATTCATTTTGTTTTAATTTTCATCTTGGAAGAGCTTATGGCTTTTAAATGATCTTATATTACTTGCTCAAAGCTAAACCAGATAATTTCTAAGTTAACACTGCATCAAGCACAGTCATTTTAAAATGATGTTATTTAAAAACATAATATTGGATTAGTCTATGAATCTCAACTTCCAAGTTGCATTTTTGTCAACTTCTCAATCTTTGCCTCTCATTTTAATGTTGCCAGCTTTCTTAAATTCAAATATACTAGTATTTTATAAAATTGCAAAACAAACCAGCCCTAACAAGTTGTCTCACTCAGCTCTTCCGATCTACCAGATTTCCGTTAAGCTTACTACAAGCATCATTTCTAAATTGGTGGCAATCCTTCTAAATCAAAATTTAGAATCAAAATTTATTCATTTCTTTATACTTTTCTGCAAGCTTTATTATTACTACCCTCACTTCACTCAAGTCATATCTATCCTTCCAATAAAAACTGATTTTCTGAACATTTACCATTTATATGTTTTTGGTCCCCCTAAAAAGATCCCAGTAGTTGAGAAATCAACTGCAAGTGCATACTCTAATGCATGACCTGGAAACTAGAAAGATAGACTCGGCAGCCAAAACTGAACATTAGAATGATGGACTTCATAGCCAAGCCAATAAGCACAACCATTGTATACGTAAACTTGAGAAGTAGACACAAGAGGCATCTATGGGAAATAAATACCCACTTAACTTATACCAATTAATTTCATTGCCGTCAAATTAAGTACCCAAAAACTCAAGCAATCTAGTATCATTTTCAAGTGAATGTCATTTGAATAAATTATCAAACACCTAAGGTGCATCAAATTTCAGTATCTCTACAACAAACTACAACTACTTCTTTAGAACAAATAAATATTCTCTTGTGCCAATTCTCAAAGAAGCAGGATACTCTCTCACTTTTCAAACTTAATTCGACCATAGATAGAAATATAGATAGAATATACCAGATAGCGCTTCCACTAAATTCTTGGTGCAAAGGCAAAATTCGCATGGGCAGCGAAATCAGCAGTGGGAGGTGTAGGTGGGGTTTCGCAGCAAACTCCGCAACCTGGCGGAGACGATTTTGACTGGTATTTGAGAGATACTCCCACTTGGGAAGGGTAATTATTATTATATCACCAGAGAGGCGACCGAAAGACACAGGCGATTAGAATTTCTTGGATTAGAATTTTCTGAGACACAGAGATACGGGGCACGAACAAAGGTGACATACAGGACAGACGTAATAGAAGGTTTTTTTGTGCCAGTAGGGGAGAAACCTCCTACGGCCGGTGATGATAATTGTATCGGTTAAGTGTTGAAATGGAAATGCGCCATACCTGGAAATTCTCAACCTGGTTTGATTATTTCGGCGAATCCGATTTGGTTACTGGTCGCACGGTGGTGCTGTATTTCACATGCGGTGGGTCAGTCAGCATGGGAAGTTTTGTCAAGAGAATGGGGAAATTTTCAGGAGCGGTCTCCCGTCTTTATGACTTCTAGCAATTTGATCCTTCTTAAGAATCCACATAATTTGTAGTCCTCACAATATGTACTACTGATAATATTCAAGAATTTTCCAGAGGTTTTGATACGTACTATTTATAATGAAAAATTGGAAACATTGTTATATGTACTATACAATTCTCAATGACTAATTTTTAGACGTTTTATTCCTGAGTTAATTATTATTTAAGGAGTAATGATATAGTCTATATAACACTAATGGTGCCAAGAATCCGTTCAATACCATCATATGATTAGTTAAATCGAATGGCTCATATGTACTTGCCTTTAAATTTATCTATCATTTAACACCACATATAATGTCATATAGATTAAAATAAAACTTATCATTTTATTGAATCATCTATATTATTGATTGAAATTATCACATAGCGAAATCTGTTTGCTATATTTTTTTGCCTTACCAAATTTTAGTTCAGTATCAACTGAGTGGCAAATAATGTAACTTCTTTTTATGTTCGTCAACAATGAAGTATGTTTTAGAGCATCTCAAATGGTAAAGCTTGAATTGTAGTTGATGTAGCAAACAAAATAGAAGTGCTATAAAAATCATCTCCAATGGTCATTGTGAATCGAGGAGAGTGGATGCATGTTCATTATAATTGGCTTAGAAAGAGATAGACGGTAAAATATTAAATAGACAATGTATAACACATCATTCAAACGTGGATGATGTACTATTTTACATCCTCAACTTTTTTTCCTTTGCCACATAAGCATTTTAGGTATATGGCAAATAATTTGCTACAATGGACATTCCATTGGAGATGTTAAGGTATGGTGGCATCTGAAACAATTTTTCGAAAAGTTTAATAGAATTTAAAATAAGTTTGAAAGTATAATAGGAAGTGAGATAATTTTTCTAATGTTCAGTAGTTAAAAAGGTTCTCCCGCCAGATGTATGGTCAGACTATTCCACAATACACAAGGAGATTGTAGGCCACACCATGTGTGCGTATAGCGGGAACATCTGGCGGGAGATCATTAATGGTTTAGTGGTGGCATTTTATTTATTAATTCTATTTATTTATTTATTTTGCAAACCAGACATTCATTAATAATTAAGTCTCAATGTCCGAAGCCAATGCTTGTACAATAAAAGATGGGGGTGAAAGCACCCAACAATGATTCAAACTACACCCTAAAGCACGTCTTGCTTGGCTGCCATATTCGCACCTTGACCAATGGTGAGAAACTGGCAAGCCTCAAATTCTCGACTAAGGGCTTTGATTCACTCTAAGTAAGGGTCTTCAGAGGATCAGGGTTTTGGCTTTAAGAATGAGGAGTGTGGCATTCCTAGCGTCGGACTCAAAACACCTTTTTACAATACCTTGCTAGATAGCGAATTGAACTCCCCTCCATAACGCCCAACACTCGCCCCACAAATAACAAAATAATGCAGGTAGTTAAAAGAAAAAAAATTTTGGTTTCATTGTTTGAATGTTGTAATAATATTTGCAAGAATATACATTATTATGCATTGGTAGCATTGCTATGAAGGTATAATAGTGAACTAGGACTAATATCTCATACAATGCAAGAAAGTTGTTATCCAAAGTTGAAGTAAAAAAACTGTTACTTTATAAATAAATAATAATAAATATACTCACAAAAGTGTATGAAATAGGTATATATATTATTATTTTACAATATTTATTAAAATTCAAAAATACAATAAATTCAAAATTTTTAAAAATCACTTCTTTTTTGAAAGGTCCAAAAATCTCCTTTAGAATTTCATTTGTCAATAGACTTGATTGACTGTCATCTCCATTGCATTTGGTCACCTTACATTTGTCAATAGACTTGATTGACTGGCATCTCCATTGCCTTTGGTCACCTAGCATTGTAAAAAATGTTCCACAGCCCCTCCCACATTTTGACCTGTTAATCGAGTTTAGCCACAAATTTATTCTTTAACTTTTTTCCATTTTTTATTTATTTTAAATTATTATAATAATGAAAATGACAAAGAGGCAGCCAAGTCAAGATGAAAATGATCTAACGTTAAGCGTGTCTCAATGAACGTTAAATGGCAGTATGCCACCATGTGATTTCATTCATATATATAGTGCTAGATTGGGATACTTGTCAAGGTCAATATGACCCAAAAAGCTATCTAACATGGCGGATTGGGGTTCAACTTGATTTCTCGCTTCTCTTTTTTTTTTTCTTTTTTTTTTTAAAGACACTATTTGATTTCTTTTTGACATTTGTAAAATATTTAAGATCTAAATTAAATTAAGAAATTATACTTATTATTTTAGTTCTTTTTTTTTTTGAAATGAATCATTTTCGTTCTTCTAAATAAAATATATTTGAACTTCGAAAATAAATTTGTAATATTTGCTAATAGTCAATACCTTCACTAAAATGTTTGAAAGAATTAGTATAATATTGTATTATAATGTTTACAAAATTAAAAAATAATCAAAAAGAGCCAAAATGACACGCCCCACCACAAGTAACTCTATTTTACTTGGAGAGTAACTTGTGTCGATGATAGAACCTAACTAGAAGTTAGAATCTACCGCTAAGGCTCATAAACTTACTAATGATATTTAGAAAAATTTTAACAGTATATCTCATATTTTGTAAATAATCCACCATGTATGATTTACAAACTACTAAACTCATACTCAAAAACAACAATTAAAGGCTTCCACGACTACAACACACCAAGTTCAAATGTAGACATATCATACCTAACTAAATTTATATAAAATATGCATACAAAAGTATATTTGACTCATTCTCATTTTCTTACTATACATGATCATGCAAAATATTTCAATATATCTTTAACTACATCAAAACATATTTCCATGCCATATTTCTATTCGATCATGTCAACCTTATCAAAAGGCTCATCCCCAGAATGAAACTGATTTCTAAAAGTTGCTCAAACTTGAGTTATTATCTGTAAAGAAAAACATATAAAGAAATATTTTTTTGTCAGCAATAATACCCAGTGAGTGGAACATTGAGAAAACTACCATACTTTTTTTTTTAAATACTCATTCACTATCATATCAATCCAACAAAGTCATAAAAAAATCATCTTTAATAAAAATTTAACGTAAAAATAATTTCACCAAAGAAGTATCCAACATCTCAAAACCATAATATTAAGTCATATGCGCGTAGACACCAGCTTGGGTAATAGGTACCATATGACCCCTTCGCTCTACACGGCTCAACAACCAGTTTGAGTCATAGGCCCCTTCACCTGGGCAACAAATCATCTAGTCAGCTTGAGCCATAGACCACTTCGCCCGTAGACAGCATATTCATAAATGTAGGATACAATCTTGGGAAATTTTAAATCATTCATCAGTTGAATTTTAAATAAATCATATCTTTGAAATTCTTATTTTCATAACCTTCTCGAATGAAAAAAGAAATTTTTCAAAGAAATTCATACAGGCACCTTTGTTATAAATTTCATAGCACTATATAAAATAAAAACATAATAAGCTTCATTTTAAGAAAATAGAGAAAATTCCACTCACATGCTAGATATGTAATTTAGTTTGGTTGATAAGCTTTTCCAATTTACTCACTGTCACCTGTAACATAAATTGATGATATGATCAATAACCAATCTTCCTATTTCACAACTCACATACAACTCAATTATTTTACTCTCTTTTCTCAATACTCTATTTTCTCAATCCTATTTATCTTCTTTCTAACTTATTTACTAGTTAAAAATTTTCTAATTCAACTAATTTCATCAACACGAAATTTCCTTTTGGATTACAAATCTTATATTCCATTAAATTCTTCAAGATTTCTTCATTTTTCAAATAGATATGTGCTTGTCCCCCTTTTTATAATTATTCTAAACTTTACTTCATCTTACAAATTGTAATGATATAACTTATTAAAGTCTCAAATACCCACTGAAAAAAATAAATAGCAATAATTCTTACCTTTTAAACAAAAATTCCCATATTTTTTGTTAAACGTTAAGTTGCCCTTCCTTGCATTTATTCCCGACTTCACTAAATTTTCCAATTTGCCATGATACTACTCCATAAAGTCATAACACCAACTTAAATAAAAATTTTTAGCTTTATTTCCTCCATATAAATTTTCACCCATATAATAGTCTACTATAACTTCTTACACTAACATTATGAGCCTCAAATTTTATAACCAAATAACGATTTCATGCCGTTAAAACGTGTAGTAAACAAAATTACATTCTAGTATGTATGTTTATAAAAATTCCATAAACCCTAACAAAATTTTCATCTTAAACTTATATAAATCAAGACTTAAAGACATAACACTTACTTGTGTTTGATTCTTGTATTCTTCTTTTTCCTTTCCTAAGTTTCTTCCAACTTTTCTCCTTTTTTCCCCTCCTCCTCGCAAGATTTGGCAGTCTCTGCTTCTGGTTTCTTTCCTTTTTTCTTTCTTTCCTTTTTTTATATAAATATCAAATGTCAAACGGTCCAACTTTCCCTTCTCTTTTCTTTTTTTTTTCTTGTTCCACTTTAACCCTTAATCTTATGTTCATATTTAATTTAGACCTCACATTTCAATCTATCAAGTGAAATAGAAAACATAAAGAAAAATTGGGATGTCATATCGAGCAAAGTTCAGAGTCTAGATTTGCATTATTCTTGCATTTTGATTTTCTAGATATTATGAATATGTCATAGGTGATCATGCCACAACGAGGAAGGGCTCACAGTCTACTAGATTTGTTGCATCAAACTCCTGTTATACCTGGAAGAAGCAATGTAGGAGAGGATGATAGAGTAGAGGATTCAGTTCACCAACCTCGTGAACCTGTTAGCCATGCAAACATGAATCAGGATGAACCAGTTGTCCCTATAAATTCCCACAATCTAGTAAAGAATCTAGTATTGAAAGAGCAATAAGGCTAGAGGCAAAACCTTTCATAGGTATAGTAGATCCCTCTGCTGTCAAGGTATGGATTGTAAAACTTCGACGGATCTTTCATGTCATAGGCTGTCTAGATGTTGTGAAATTATGTCTAGCTATCTTTTTACTAGAGGAATGGGTATATGATTGGTGGCAATCGATACTATACAAGTACCAAGATCAATCTCTTACCTGGAATGTGTTCGAATATGCTTTCTGTAAAACATATTATCCTATCTCCATCAAGATGCCATGCAGAATGAATTCCTAAATATGGTACAAGGCTCTATAACTGTGGCAGAGTATCAGAAGAAATTTGTAGAACTATCTAAGTATGCAAAGGTCTTGGTCCAAGATGAAGTTGTTAAATGTAAGAGATTTGAAAGAGGGCTTAGAGAAGAAATCAGAACAGCAGTGGCCGTCTATGAATAGCAGAACTTTGGAAAACTAGTGGAAGCAACCATGAGAGTGGAGTAGAGTATGTCATGCCCCCACTAATTTCCAATGTTCATCATATATTTTATATCAAATTAATAAAATCGGGAGCGGGAGCTTCAATACAAATAACGGGGATAAGACGTACAAAACAAATAAGTTGTCTTTATCTTATAGAGTTTAACATTCTATAAAGCTAATTACTTAAACTTACAAGTTGTTAAGTTTTAAATAATCATTGAAACTAGATTTTTAAAAAAAAAATGTGAAAAACACAATTAAGTATTTTAATAGGTATGGCACGTTGATTACCAAAGCAAAGTTAAATTATTAGAAAGTTTTTTCCTTGAAAAGTAAGCTTCAAGTCATTACAAAGACTACTTATTCGTTTCATCATATATATTATAGAGAGGTGAACATACTTATTAGTACGAAAGATATTAAATTCGTAATTACTTTTGTAGTAGCTTCAAAGATAGGTTTCCACCACATGCAAAATTCTACTCCCGTTCGCGAGCATGTTCCAACTCATGGCTTGCCTTACTTTTCGAATATCATATCTTCAATCATTTACAAAAATTATAGAACTTGGGAGTAAGTACGAAGTACTTAGTGAGTATCAAAACTCTTTGATTCACCTTTCATTTGAAAGATGTAATTTTCAAGAAAATCATTAAATACACAAAGCTTTTTGATACACAAATGGCCCTATCACTAGTTAAATTACTACCTGTTGTGCGTACAAGATTCATATCAATTCAATCATGGTCACATACATTTAAGTGACCATGTTCAAATCTCAGTTGACACCTACCGAAATTTCCACAAAGCAATACAAACACAAGGCAAATACCATACTAATCGTCACCCATCTCGGTATTATTAGATAGCTCCTAGTATGGCAACAAAGCAAAGACAAAATGGGTAGAATATTAACTTGTGATTCAAATGTAATAAATCAATCTTTCCTTTCAATGCATCAAATCGCATATCTGTCTCATGGGAAACTTCAATCAAATCAATACTTATCGTATCAAAACTTCATGAATACAAAAAGGGAATCAAAGTATTAGTTACTCACCTCTTTAACTTGATTTTTCCAAATATTCTTTAAGTTGTTGGCAAATGCCCTCAAAAACTTCATTTTCCTTGATCAAAGTAGTGTTTCAAGTTGTATTTCTTATATATAGGAATGTGGGTAATTTCCAAATGCAAAATTACATGTTTGATAGGTTTTAAGGGTTGTTCTTCTCCCCGCAAAAATTTTGGACGAATTTTCCTTTATATATGATATAAAGAACTCAAAAGCAAGATAATTGGCCATAGGATATGGAGAGGGAGAGAAAGGGATGGAGGTAGGATGATTGAAGAATTCTCCCATCTTTCATATTTATAATTGGTTGGATTTAGCTGTTTTTAATTAATCTTTGAGTTCCACCAATCAGAATGCGACACGTGGCGCGATCTGGCGTAGTATGTTTTAGGAGATGACGTGGCAAAATGAGATTCACTAGTTTATTGCTCGAGAAGTCATTATACTTTGTGTCGCCTTATAATTAAATCATGATAATTTAATTCATGTTACTTGAGTCCTTTCACTTTAATGTGATTTTACAATTAGGTGATTAACTTCAAGTCATGCTAACTAATAACGACAATCTTGCCTCTAGCTTACTCGAGTAACAATTCTTTAAATTCTTGTGGTATTTCAAGCGATTATTCGATCATCGTCCAAATAACGTTTATATTATCAATAGCAAAATCAGGTGGTTATTCAATAATTATCAATACATTGTCAATACAACATTCTAATTCCAATTCATTGTCAGAATATCGATCATGTTGTCAAGAATTATGTTCTAATTCTTAACATTCATTTGCATAACAATCAATAATTCAAATACGATCACATTGTTATATTTTAATTTTTGTCATTCACTTGAGTGTCAAACTCGCAAATTTATAATTCAATACAATTATATTGTCACATTTCTATTTCTTGGTGTTCAGTTAAGTCATAATCATATAACCTTGAAATTCAAGTAACTCTCTATCATTATCAAAATATTATCATTTTTCTTAATTTCCTATTAAATTTTCACGGGATGTTGCAAGGTATCTCAGAGTGGTGTGGTTTACAAGAACAATTCAAAGTCAAAGACGACAGCAGTCAGCCTGGTCGAGGACTACTGGAGGTAAATCATCAAAAAAAAGATAAAAGATTCCACCCGGGTGTTTCCACTTCAGGCAATTTTAAGCAAAAATCCCGTGGTGGCTCAACTTCTAGATTCAGTCAGAGTACAGTACAACAACCTCAGCTTCAAAACCAACCACATGGATCTTTTTCAGTACAAGGAGACAGTTCCAGTGGTAATAGACGCCCCCATGTCAAATATGTGGTAAATTTCATTTAGGGGAATGCTTAAGAGGAACTGGAGTATGTTATCATTGTGGACAAGCAGGACATTTAAAGAGATATTGTTCACTCCTTACTCAGAAAAGTGATGCTACTCCCGTGACATTTCTCAGTAGAGTCTTGGCGGTAGATTCTAACATCTAATTAGGTTTTATCATTGGCACACGTTACTCTCCACATAAACTAGAGTTACTTAGGGTGGGGCATGTCACAAAACCCATGTAGTCTAATATCATCTTAGTTATCTCTTAAACTCTTAGTCAAAGGTACGATTCCCTCTTTTACGATCTCTTTGTAATGTAAAAATAATAATAATAATAATAATAATAATAATAATAATAATGATGATGATGATGTAGGAAATCACATAGTACACAACAGACAATTGTGCATTAAAAAGTGCCCAAAAATGATTATGAGAAAACAAGTCATCAGTATATCAAAAATGAAATGCATTCATGTTAAGTCATTGAGTACAATATTAATTAGTTTGGTTGGTCATTGATACAAATTATCTTTAGACTTTAGTAGTATCATTAGCAACAATTTCATTGATAACACTTTTGCATGTTAACACAACAAAAATAAAAACGAGAATTAAGTGGGAAAAGTGAGATAATTGCTTGTTTTACCTCATTTTGTATATGAAAACTTTCAAAATCCCTTAAACGAATTTATACCCAATTTTCTTCAAATCCTTGCTTGATATGCATTATCAACGTTTGGTAGATGTTCAAAGTGTCTAATGGTCCCCAAAAAGTTGCGTAATTTTAACGTTAAAAAAAATGAACAGTAACGAATAAGTGATAAAGATTATCCTTATAGTGGATTAAAATCCTGGAGCAAATAATGCAAAATAGAATGGTTAATCCAAATTTTAAAAAACTAGAAATTTTCCAATAAGTATCATGCTCAAGTTTTAAAATGAGGACCAATTAAAGTGGGTCCCACCGCATGTGGGACCATCCCATGTAAGAGGGTACACATTTTATTTTAACATAGAGTACGGTACTCGAGTAAAAAAAAAAGTATGAAAAGTTTCTTTGAACACCATGACTATAGTCGTGTTAGTTGGCTCTCTGCCGTAATCACAAATTAGCAACTTCAATTTCATGACAATTTATAACCCTTGAAACTGTTACTTACAATTTTTCGTGACAGAAAACTAGTTTCTTTATAAATTAAAAAAAAAAAAATCCAACATCAAAGAGTGAGGTGGTTGGTGAATTTTCTAACACCAGCGGATTGTATCTTATGGCACGATCCGCAGGCCTATCTTCTTGAATGAACCAATTAAAAGTAAGCATTTGTCACTTCCATTGGTAGATTTTAGTTGTCAAACCCGTAAGATCGTGTCGACATCAACGGATTGATGATGTTGTTAACCTCCAAAAATGATTCCAGTTGCCAACAGATCCAATTCACACCCCACTCTTATACGAACCATATGTACATTGGTGATAAGCCTTTAAACAACGCAACTGGTAGGGTTGCCAGCATATGTTGTCCAAAGGTCAAGTCAACTAGCTGAATATAAGTGAAAAGGTGTGGATGATTCTACTTAAGAGAACCGAATAGATAGAGCTGGTTAAGCGATTGTTCATATCTTGTGTCTTTCCAAACGGGCATTTATATTAGTTTACCAAGATTCCATCAAGAGGGTGCGATTGACATGTGTCCCTTGGATCCAATGGCTGTGGGCATTGAACTTCCTTTTATCTAATGGTTCTTGCATTACTTAGGCATCACTTGTAAAACCCTTAGTGACAGACCTGACGTTAATTAATTGAAGGACTTGATTTAAGCAGCCGTCATTCCTGATGGGCATACTCAACGGGAATTCCTACTGGGGAATTCCAGATGTCCCTTGGGCAGAAGGCTAGCAGCAAGCAAATATTTTTATGATAACACCAATGTGGCATTCGAGTGGGGCTACTGCTGCTAACGTATAGGCTACATTAGCCACGGTGAAAACAAATGTTATAAAAATACCATCTACTGGTAATATAGAACAAGATTAGTTGGTTAAATACTGTGATTTATTATCAATCCACCACAAGGAGTAGAACGGTTTAAGATACCAGTAGTAAAATTTCAAGGTTAATTGACACTATCTACCCCCAACCTTTCATATTTATGTATTTTTCATTTCTAACCTTTAGAAATTGATATTTTTACCCTCATTTCTCACCTTTTTTTTTTTTGCGCCGTCTACCTTTTTAACCAAAAATGACTATAATACCCACTAATTGCTAACTAAAAAATTTAGTAGATTAAAAATAAATAAAACACAATAATAACATGATTTGGTTGCCATTTAAAAACAATTCAAATCAAATAAAAATCAAAGCAAAAAAAAAAAAAAATCAATATCAATAAAAAATTTCACACTCATATAAATGCTCTTATAGTAGCTATATGGCATATGTAGTTGTATATATGCACGCCATTGACTGTATGTATCCACGTAATGTGCATACATATAATTACATATGACATATAATGGAACTCATATGGGTATTAGAATATTATTATTGCTAATATTAATAAGCTTATTTATTTATATTTATGTGCTTATTAATTATTTATTGCTTTTTGTGTTAATAACTAAAGTTGGAGAGTATTATAGTTTATTTTAGTCAAAAAGAGTGGATAGCTCCAAAAAGATGAAAACTGAAGGTAAAAATACACGTTTCTAAATATGAGGGATGAAAACCTTAGAAATATGAAATGTTGTGGTAGAGAGTGCTAATTAGCCAAAATGGTTAATTTCAAATATCGTCCCCAATCTTTGAGTTAAGAATCGACCGGGTCCCCAATTTTTTTCGACCTCTTAGGTCCCCGACCTTTCGTAAAATCATACAATATGTCTTTTTTGACAGATTCCTTCAATATTTGCTCGTTCTCAGCAACAAATGGGGGGATTCACCCCTCCAAAATGCTTCTGGAAATGGTAGCAGCAAAATTGGTGGTGAATCCCTTCCTATCCAAAAAAAAAAGCTGTCAAAAATGACAGCAGACTGTTGTTGGGCAGCAACAGCAGTATTTTTATTGGGGGGATTCATTCTCCATTTTTGCTGCCGGAAACAGCAGGGTAAATCCCCTCATTTACTGCAGGAAACAAGCAAAAATACTACCAGAAATAGCAGTAGTCTGCTGCCATTTTCGGCAGTAAAAATGGAAGGGCGAATTCCTCTAAAAAATACTGCCATTTCCGACCGTTCCGACAGCATTTTTGAAACAGTAGCAGTCTGCTGCCATTTCTAGCAGTAATTTTGGGGTGTGAATCTCCCTTGCTGCTGGAAATAGTCTTGGAAGCGCAAGGGTCGGGTCGGGCGGGACGGGGCGGGGTGGGGTGGGTTTTTTCTTTTTAATTTTTTATTATTTTTAAATCATTTGTTTTTAAAATTAAAATGTTAAAGGGTATAACGGTAATTTTAATGAAAAGCGAATGGCAATATTGACGGAATATATTAAAAAGGACCTATCGTGTGAATTTATGAAAGGTTGAGGACCCAAGAGGTTGAAAAAAGTTAGAGACCCAGCCGATTCTTAACTAAAAAGTTAGAGACAATTTGTGAAATTAACCCTTTGCAAAAACGTAAAGCGTTTGGACACTCAATATGTCAATTGCACATATTCTTATGATGATAAAGTCAACCAAAGATTCGATTTTCAAAAATAAAAAAGAAAAGGACATGTTCATTTGCAATAAATTCAAACGAAAATTTTTTGACCCTAGTATGGTGCCTAATACAGCGATCCACTAACCCAATTTCTTAACGGAAATTATATTCTCATCACAATACTTTTTCCCCACACCACAGTTTCTTATTCTCTTAACTATTCTAAAATGAAATTACATCAATAGTCTTCTTTTAAACCTTTTTTTCAACCATCTTCTTTTAAACCCTTATTTGTTTTTAATTTTAAAAAGTATTTTTTCCTTCTCACACTACAATCATAATTATTTTAATTTTATTTCTTTTTAATAATTGTTTTTTAATTTCTTTTTAAAATAATTTCTTAGTACAATTTTAATTTACAATCATGATTCCACTACTTTAACTTTTAAAATTTATTTTTTAAAAAATTCAAGTTTAGTGCATCATACTTTTGCGGTGGGTTCGCGATAAATGATTTCAACCTTTTTCTAAAATTTTGAATTTTTTTTAATTTTAGTATCTTAATCTTTGAAAGCAAACTTATATAGGTTCATAAAATAATAATGTATATGAATAGTTCATTTGTCCTTTTTTTTCATCAACTACATAATTTCTTGTAGAAAGCAAATAATTTTAATATTACTAACTAACAAATTTGTTATAAGTACTTGTATATTGTGGTTAATTAAATTTACTTATATAATATTAAAAACACTTGATTGATGTTAAAAAATAGATAAATTTTGTTCTAATTTTACAACGAAATACCAATTTTTTGTGGGACTGAATTTATTGCAACTAGAAGTTTTTTGAAAATATGTAAAAATTTAATTTGCTTCTCAAAAAAGTTTGAAATATTTATTAATTATTTTTAATTTTAAAGGTAAATCAAATAAATAAAATATATCTAATTTCGTAAGTTATAGATGATTTAGGATTCTATTAAATTAAATATGAGAGATAGTTTTTTAAGTTAGATCGTATTAATGCTTACGTCGAGAGCTTCAATTTAAGATCCAATTTGTATATTTTTCGAGTTAGGAATAATGTATTGGGAAAAAGATAATGTAGTTAGGAAATATCTTTAAAAATATAAAAATATTTGACCTGATTTCATATTGATTATGAATAATTAATTTTATGAGCATATATTTAAATTGACCGTGGTGTATATACTTATTAAAAGTATAAGTAAGTTGTAGTGTATTTATAAGATGGTGTAGGAATAAATATTCATGGTGGGATTGGAATATAATTACCTTTCTTAAATAAACCATTTGAAAATAAGTACATGTCCCTTTATAAGTGGCTTTCAATAGTCTAGCCCACATAACTCGCGTCCACATTAGTTGATGACATCATGAATGTACATTTGTTATTGTTAAAGTTAGATTGTTAATTCAAAATTCAAATGATTAATTCTTGTACTAATCAGCTCTTGACTTTGATGATTGATACTTTAATAATACACCATTTTTGTTAAAAACGATGTCTCGTCAACGTATGGTGAGATTATTGTTAGAAAAAATGTTGTTCGAATATTTGTGAACGAAAGAAGGAAAAGGAAAAAAAATGGTTGAACCATGTGGCCTCATGGTTCAATCCATGCAGCCGCATGGTTCTAAAAATTCTGTGTTTTTCCTTCCAATTTTAACATCTTTTCGTTAATTCTTGCAATGTTTCACATCTTAATGGATATATTGGCTAGAAATCTATAAATAGTAGATGGATTTCAATTTTAAAGAAGCAAGAAAAATATCCTATAGTACACAAAACAGTCTCTACATCTTAGATTAAACATGGTTCTTGAAGTTCATATCCTAGTTTCATTTGTGCTTTGAAAATCCGGGTTTAAAGCTTGATTAATCCGCAAAACTCATTTGCATTGTTGTGACATCCCAAATCTTACGGACCAAAAGTCAAAGGTGAAAAACCAAGTCAATGTCAAAGTCGGACTAAGATGTATTAATTTAATTCCGGGTTTATCATTTAAGAACTTAAATATGTTTGAGATTTATATGGAAGTGTATTATAAATTGGTAGTTCAAATAAAGTAAAGTATGAAGTTAATGACCAAACGAGATATGCTTGGAAGTTAAAGGTTTAAAATTAAGTTTTACAACAAATTAGGGGACTTGAGGAGCAAACATGAATAGCAATTTGTCTTGGAATGGAAGGACCGAGAAAGTGGGAGAGAAATGGAGAGAAAGAGAGAGTTAGGGACCTAAATGAAGAAAGTAAGAAGTTGAAAGACCTTGGAAGCAAAATTTGCCTAGCTATCTAGATAAGACTCTTGATTAGGGCCATTTTTTTTTATACAAAAGAAACAGAGGAGTCGAGAGATGAGAGGGAAAGACCGAGAGAAGGCTGGAAAATCAAGCTAAAAGAGGAAATGCTTGGGAAAAATTGAAGATGGAATTTGGAGAAATTGAAGGAGGAGGACAATAACCAATCATGACATGTAAGTAATTCTTCCTTCCAAGTTTGATTTAATGTAAATTTTTAAGGATTCATTTCTTCTAGAGTTAAGAAACTTTCATAAAATTGATTAGTTGATTTTGATGTAGTTTTATCGGTTTAAATGGTGTAAAAGTATGTTGAGATATGAAAATTGGAATTATTATACAGGAAGGTTCTGCCCTTCCTAATTTAGAAAGTCATAACTGATAGAATAAGTTGAATTTTAATGAGGTACAAGTTGGAAATTGATCTTTTATGAGTTGTCTATCATCCAAAATTGGAATGACGCAATTTAAAGGTCAGTAGGAGTTTTTATGATGTGTTTTGTGAAAGTGCTCAGGGCTGACCAGAGAATAGAATTTCTAAGAATTGAAGGAATACTTTGATCTTGCTAACATATTTTTCTTGAGCTCAATTTCATATATGATGAACCTATGTAAGTGTGCTATGTTATGGGGGAATTTCATAATCATATGACACACTTCTTGCGTATAAAATGGTCTTAAAATTGGATTGCCCAAAACAGGGCAACTTTATATAGTTAAAAAAATTATGGAATTAGCATGCATTTAAAGGGAAAGAGATGGGATATGACTTAAGAGAGTAAATATGTGTTAATGTAATGGAATGACACATTATATTGTGAACAACTTTGTAAGTTAGGACGTGAAATAAGTAAATGGAAAAAGATAAAGTCAAGGAAGGGAATGATTGGAAAGTTATGAAAATATAAATTATCTAGACAACAAGATATTATGAGAAAAAAATTGAAGCTTAAGAATCTTCATGTTATATTTTATGACACACAAAAGGGATTTCATGTACATGACTATTTAGCCGGTGAGTGGAGCTCTTCTCTGATTTCTTCCTAAATGAAAATTACTATGCTTTGGTTCCACGTGAATTTGCAATGTCTATAATGATAATGTATTTCAATGAAATTTCCCAAATGATGATATTTTCTTAAGAAAAGTTTGTTATGCATCTTATATGAAATGATGATTCATGCTGTTCAGAGAAAAGTTTCTATTTGAAATATGATTTTATGATGTATGAAAACCCCAAATTTGTATCCGATGTCATGATAAGCCGCCTACAGGCGAAGGGGCCTATAGGTCAAACTGACCAAATGAACGCTACCCAGGCAAAGGGCCCTATGTGCTAGCTATAGCTCAAGCTGTTTAATTATGTCGCCTAGGGCGAAGGGGTCATAAGGTATATATGGCCCAAGCTGACCGTCTACACGTGTATGACTTGATATCATGGTCATGTGATATGTTGGATATTCTTTGGGGAAAATTTGTGATGATCTTGAAATGAAATGACTTTTATGATGTTTCCAAGTGGATTTTATGATGATTATTAAATGAATGATGTTCACGATGTTCTCTAATGAAGTTTATGATATTTATGATGTTTTTTAGTATGCAATGATTTTATCAATGTTAATATTATGCTGGAATGATGTTTAAAATGATGAAAACCAATAAGTGGTTTGTCTATCTTGCAGGATTTTGCAAAAGATGTATTTTCGACATTTCAAAGCATGTTTATCTATAAAACTTCACTCACTGGGCTAGTTAGCTCATATGTTTCCTAAATGATTTTCCTTCTACGTAGAAATGGAAGTTAGGCAACGCATCTGGTCGAGCCTACAGATCGGAAGCAATCAAGCCACCACATATAGATGTCATGGGTTTGTTGTTGTTATAAATCTTAGGCTTTAATATGGTTAATTTATTAGAATCTATTGGGTGTTTTTGGGTGAGTTACACTTGGTTTAATATATTTCTTCATATATGAATTGTTGTTTGAGAGTTATGGGAATGGTATGGGGTATTGGTGCATGTTGGTTTTGTTGATAAGTTAGGGAGGATATTGTCAAAATTTTTTTAGAGAAGTTAGTATGTTTATGAACCTTGAAAGTAAATTCTAGCTTTTAGTTGGAATTTATCGTCGGCGCACGTCACACTTCAAATAAGTTAGAGGCACTTGCGGTGGGGTGTGTCAGAATCGATGGTTAATTTCCTAATATTTTGAAATTTTAAATTTTATATTAGATGCTTCTATAATAATAGGAAAACTAGTGATACGAACAGTAGTATATATGATATGATAAGGTTGAATTATAATAAAGTAATATTCTACTACTACTAAGCTTGGACATTTGGTTTCGGTTTCGGTTAGTGAAAGGACCGAAACTGAACTAAAAAATTCGGTTTCGGTTTCGGTTTCAGTTCGGTCTTATTAGTTTCAAAACCGAACGATTTCAGTTTTGTTCGGATTTGATTTCTTTCGGTTTTTTGGTTGATTTTTATATTTAATAAATTTACACTTTGCTAAATCAAAAAAGAAACAAAATTAATAGAAAATTATTGAAACTAAACATAGGAATAAATTTGCAAAAACAATACTAAAATTAAGAAATAGTAACCAAACTAAAGTTGTACTAGATTTTGAAAAAATAGGCTCAAAACTAAGTTCTACTATAAGTCAACATTTTTTGATTCGGTTTTAGATTGAAAACCGAAAAAAATTTATTCGGTTTTCAGTTTCGGTTTCATATTTTTTCAGAAAACCCAAAAAGTTTTAGGTTTTTTTAGTTAGGTCTTGATTTGGTTAACTCCGTTTCAATTTTTTTTTCACCCCTGACCACTACTCAATTTATCCGAAAGTAGAATTAGAATCAAACACCCCATATTGGTGGGGCAATTAAAGATAAAGGATGAAACTCAAAGACCCAATTGATGCACGGCGAAGACTAGGAAGCGCGGCCACTACAAATATGCCGCACCCAAATCGTTGATCCCTAGCCTCAATCGAACGCAACCGCTAGCCTAAGAAAACCCGCCTCCACCACATACTTAGTTCTGCCCAGGGCCCCCCCGTCTCTCCACCGTCCAACTCCACCCTAACATTCTACGGCGACTATTTTCTTCAAGAAAAGTTGAAAGCCGCAATTTCGATTTTCCATTCTAGCCTACCAGAATTGAACAACGCACCACTCACTGTACACACAGGAGCTGGCAAGTGTCGACCTTTTGCTAACTATAACTATTGGCTGTTAAATTTGTGAGTGCCTTTGTTTTCTTGCAGATTTTTGTTCAAAAAAACGTTATTGGTGCTAAACATCCAAATCTAGATTTTTCCATTAGCTTTTCCACCATTAATGTCCATTTCAATAGATCGCAAACCATGTTCTATGCCTATCCCACTGGTATATATTTCTTGAATTTTTCTTTCTTCTCCTCTTCAACCACCCGCTAGTTTTAGCGGAGGTTTCCATTACCTTTTAAAAACCCTGTTAAAACTTTCTTTTATTAAATCAAAAATCTCTTATTTGGTTATTGTAAATTATTAGTTATGGCTTTGGTTGAGGCGTTCTTGGAGATGGTAGCAAGGCCCACCATCGGGGCAATGATAATAGGGATGATATGGATTTTAGGGCCTGTTGGAATTGCTTTTTTTCTGGGTATAATTGTAGGATGGGCGTGGAAACCAGAATGGGCTAGTTTAGGGAAACGTAAATTTGATATTTCTCCCTCTGCTCCCCCAGTTGGAGGTTTTGGTTCAACCCAAATCGTGGAGTCCCTGGTATCGGATAGTAGCTTAGAGAATGAACGTATTGAATTCCCCGCTGCGGATAAGACTGTTTCCAGGTAGATTTTATTTGGAAATTGAATTCATTAACCTTGTTCAAAACTGATTGTTTTGGTGTTTGGATTTCTTAATTTGTTTGTTTTATAGTGAAGCTCCCGCTTTCTTGATGGTAATGTATAGAGTTTTGTTGATATGTTCCGGCTGGGTGGTTTGTTGGGGGTGGGTGGGAGGAGCAGGGGAGGTGTCTACAGCCTTTTTGTTAACTTGTAATTTGTTTGTATCCATTCAGTGTATGGAAGCTTCCACTTCCTTGATGACAATGTATAAAGGTTGGTATGTTCTGTCTGGGTGGTTTGTTTGGGGTTTTGGCCCCCCGGGGGGCGGGGGGGGGGGGCAGTGGAATTGTCTATAGCGTTTTTCTTAACTTATCACTAGTTCCATGGTCACAACCGAAGATGTGTATCTGATATAAGCAGTTCTCTAAGGCTTTAGGGTTCTTCCTTGACCCCGATCTCTTGAACGCAAGGAAAGCCTTGGTCTTTTTTTGACAACTGTACTGATTAATAAAATGGGATCTTGGCTGAATGCTATATTGCTCGGATACATATATGGTATAAGATACAATATCCACTTACGATTGGAGAATCTATTATCTTGCTTTGTTATGTTAGATCGTTGCTATTTGCATTTTTTTAGTTGGATTGACTGCTATATGTTGATACTTGGTAGTTACATTTTTTTAGTCGTGCAACTTGTGTACCCACTGCAAACTTGAGAAATGTGAATTACTCTTTAATTAATTTTGATGCCATACTGTTCAAGTAAAGATTACTCTGGAATAGCTTTTGGCCCTCCGCCAAGATGAATCTAATATGTTAACAAGAAATGGATTTCTAGATTCTCAAATAGTTGTTCGGATGCATTAGCTTACTAGATGATGAATTCTTTCCTGAGTTCTTGTAAAGTTGACATACTAAGGCGCATTTTAATTTTTAACCTTTTTATCACTCGTATAGTTCTTCGGTGGTAAGAAAAGAGAGGAGCTTGGTTGTTACAAATGAGGATCTGGTACATTTATGCCGACTTGTTGAGAGGAAAGACGGAGGTCCCCCTTGGAAGCATATGATGGATCGGTCAACCCCTAATATGAGCTACCAAGCATGGCAGCGAGATCCAGAGGTAATGAATTCAATGCTTTTGGTTACTTTTTCACTTAATTTTCTAGACAAAACTTGAATATTCTCTCTATTTTTTATTTTTTTTATTTTTTATTTTTTGCCCCCCTAATTTTCATTTTGTTCTTCGTTTTTACTCATATTTGTTATCCTGGTTGTTAGAATGGTCCCCCTCAGTATTGTAGCAGAACAGTATATGAGGATGCAACACCTGAACTATTAAGGGACTTCTTCTGGGACGACGAATTTCGCATGAAATGGGATGATATGCTTATCCATGCAGCAACTATAGAAGAATGCCCCACCACAGGAACAATGGTAGTTCATTGGATACGGAAGGTTTGCTATCTGAACTACTTTGCTGAAGTTCGATTGTTTTCTCTTTCTGTTGTTTAACTACTGGATCTCTGTTTTGTTATGCAGTTCCCTTTTTTCTGCAGCAATAGAGAATACATAATAGGTCGTCGAATATGGGAGTCTGGGAGATCATATTATTGTGTGACTAAGGTGAGGGGGGAATCTTTGCAATAATTGATCAAACCATATCCATGTCTTTTATCCGTTGCTTGAGCTGCTCATGTAGGAACCCTCCTCCCACCCAAAAAGAAGGGGAAAAAATAGGACGATGTTCTACGTCAAATATTTTATGAACACATGTTTCTCGTTTGAAATTAATTATGTCAATACAAGCAGCTTTTGGAGGATCATGATGAAAAACAACTAACACAGAGAATCAATCTCTACTATTAATGATTTCCTCTGAGGCTTATGTAACCGTTTCACTTGTCTCCATCCTGTTCTGTTCTGTTCAGTTCAGTTAAAGTTAAGGCTTTCAAGATCAAGTTTGAGCCTTGACATTCTTTGTTTCTGGACCAGGGTGTTCCCCGCCTTTCTATTCCAAGGAAAGACAAACCAAGACGTGTTGATCTATATTACTCAAGTTGGTACATTCAATCAGGTAACAAGTTTAAAATACTAACTCTTTCATCAGAAAATAAATTTTATGGGTATTTTAAAGGATAAAGCTATGCAATTTGTGTTATTAATTTTTTCAAGACTAGAAAAGTAAAAATTGTTTACATTTTGATTCATATCCTACTCCTTACTAAGTCCGGTGTTCATCTACTTAATTCTTGGTGTCATTCTTGCCTGAAAACAGTGGAATCAAGGAAAAGAAAAGGTGAGCTGGCTGCATGTGAGGTAATACTCTTCCATCATGAGGATATGGGCATTCCTTGGGAAATTGCAAGACTTGGGGTACGGCAGGGCATGTGGGGTGCAGTTAAAAACATTGAACGTGGTTTTCGGGCTTACCAGAAGGCAAGGGCATCTGGAGCACCTATCTCCCATTCTGCATTTATGGCTCAAGTCAACACAAAAATTGACCCCGACTACCTGAAGATTCTGGAAGGTGATGGGGAATCACAGGAGACTCAATTACTAGAGTCACCTGGGAAACCAAAGTGTGTAAACTTACCGAAGCTCCTTGTAATTGCTGGCGCAATTGTAATTGGTTGTAGTCTCGACCGAGGACTCTTGACGAAGCCCCTTATATTTGGACTGGCGAGAGCATTTGGAAACGTAGGAAAGAAAGCATGTCCAAGGGCAAGGACTAATAACTGAAGATTTTGAAATTGCCCTATCAATTGGTCCAGCAATTTTATCTTTTCGTTTACAGAGGCAGAGCTTTTGTTTTCTACTGGCACACTGTTATTTATATATGTATGATGATGAAAACACCTTGACATACATGTTAGTTACATGAAGGAAAAAGTCCAGTTTCAATTACAGTTCGTGACAAGGCTTTAAGATGTTTTATTTTTGTGGTTGTCATCCTTGATGTCTTCCTGGTGATTAGATTTTCTTGTGCATATCTTGTTATTTTCTCTCTCTTTAATAGGATTCTCTATCAGATGTTGCTTTCTTTTTGTAAAACCTCTGGTTTAGGCCTTTCCTGCGTTCCAGATTAAACATTACGTTATGTGCCAGTTAACTTTGTGCATAAAATTTCAGGTTTCAGCTACTGTGGTCGAAATGTGTTTTGCCATTTGTGCCTTGTTTCTGGGATTAAAGTAAGGTAGCATACTAGCGTGTAGCTGCATCCGTTGAGAAACTCGGAATGTACTCTGGAAAATTTGGCGTGCTGTAGGTTAAGTTGTGCGCGATTTAGTTGCTTTCTTTAATTGTCGAATTAATCTATTTGAAAACACGTGAACACAAGCTATAATAAAAAGGGGTTCAAATTGCTTTATTGTCCTTAAAATGACTTTGAATCCCCTTGAATTGTATAGGGTTAATAAATTAATGGCTAATTGGCGCTATCAAACCTTAATATTTCATGTTATTGTGCGATCTAACCTCAACTTTTGAAAATTGACAATTCTAACATCAAATCCCAGTTTTTTGGCGCGTTCTAACATTTTTAACTTAAAAAAACTATAATACCCTTAAATTTTAATTGAAATAAAAATTGATAAATAAGAAATATGTAAAAATTAAAAAAATATATCTTGGTTATATTTGAAAAAAATAAATTGATAAGAATTTAGGGATGACAGTAGGCTGGATTGATGCATTCACGATCCACCTAAAGCAGTATGAGGTGGACTGAATCGATTTGCAAGTCGGACGATGCAGGATCAAATTTTTCATCTCTCTATTGATCTATTTATTATTTTTTTTTCATTTTTAATTTTTTCTTATTTATTTTGTATTTTTATTACTTTTAATTAAATAGTTGTTACGCAAGGATCAAGACAGACACTTCTGATCTATTATGCTCCACGGGATTGTGGATCATAAAAATACTTTTTCATTCAGGCGGATTCTTATCAAGTTCATTGAACTATCAATACATATCTAATGTAATGATGGCAAAAAAAGGTCGAATTTTTTCCTTGAACTCAATGGGACCCACTTGAATGGAGAAGTGTCTTTATGATCTGTAATCTAGCAAAGTAGGATAGACGAGACAAACCTGTTTTGATCCATCCACAACAACTATTCAATTAAAAGTAACAAAAATGTAAAATAAATGAGAAAAAACTTATTAAATGAAAAATTATAATAAATAGATCAATAAATGAATTGAAAATTTGATCGCATCACCCAACTAGCACATCTATTCAATCCACCTCATAATTCTTTTATGCGTATAGTAAAGTAGATCAATCTAACACAATGTAATCCCTAAATTCTTATTGATTGATTTTTTTTTCAAATATAACCAAAATATTTTTTTTATTTTTTATCTATTTCTTATTTATGAATTTTTAGTTCAACTAAATTTAAGGGCATTATAATCTATTTAAGTTTAAAAGGTTAGATTGGTCCAAAAATGTGAGATTTGATGTTAGAATTGTTAAATTTCAAAGGTTGAGGTTAGATTGCACAATAGTGTAAAAGGTTAGGGTTAGATAGCGCTAATTAGCCATAAATTAATTTTAACTCTCTTTTGTCATAATTTTTGTTTATCTATATGTTCAAATAGCATGACTCTTAATTGTCAGTAAAGTTTAGTACACCAAACAAGGTTCTCCGGCAGGCCATTGGCCTTCCGGGCGGAATGCTTAAGCTATATATGATATATCCTAACTCCAGATCCGAACACTAAAAAATTCCAAATTGAGGGGTAATTTGTATCCACTTCGACATTGACGACACAGCTTTTTCACAATTTACCAGTATGTTCCCCGCCAAGTTTCTCACTAACATTTGATTTTACATGCATTCATTTTGTACTTGGCCTTTTGTCACAAATTCAACAATAATAATAATTGGATGGAAAGAAAATAATAATGATGATAAAATAAAACAGACAAAGAAGACGCTCTTGATACTGACACACAATGGTGGTTACAGCAATCTGTTCTTCCTTTTAGCTCAAAGTTTCCAGCAGCTTGAGTTAAAGAAGCTGATTAATGACCAACCAGGGTTTCGAAACAGTGTAAACCATCAAAATTTGGAGCCAACTTGGGCATTTGACTGCTCTTCACGTCCTTAACTTCTGCTAGAAAACTGGTAATTTTAGAACCTTTTACTCCTGTTTCCTGAGCACAGAGGAAAAATAATAATCAGCTGGTAAATTTCAGAGCATGCTTTTTACAAGCTCGAGCTAAAATCATTCCAAGCTGCCAAGCCGCTCAATCCTTTTACTAACTAGACTTCATTTTTTAAGCAAAATAGAACTCTTAACGACGAATATGAAATTTACTAATCTTCTGAGTCATATATCTGGATTCGAGTTTCTTAAAATTAAGTAATCTCAGCAGGCAATAAAATACAAGTTAC
Source organism: Nyctanthes arbor-tristis (assembly GCA_963692815.1). Classification (NCBI taxonomy): domain Eukaryota; kingdom Viridiplantae; phylum Streptophyta; class Magnoliopsida; order Lamiales; family Oleaceae; genus Nyctanthes; species Nyctanthes arbor-tristis. The sequence continues at coordinate 53,030 of CAVNYN010268754.1, read as the reverse complement.
CTGGTTTCTGGAGTGATTTCTAGCAAAAAAATAAAGCCCTACTGCAGCAGCAGCAGTTGGTGCCGTGGTGTAGATAGTTGCCGGTGCCATTTCTTCAGATTTTGAGCTTCAAATTTTCTTCTTCTCTAGATATAAATATTCTTGTATTTTCAGATAGAAGAGATAGAGTAAAGAATTTGATGCCTTGTTGACACAGGCAAGTAAAGAATGGATTGACGAAAGGAAAATTGTACCCCAGAAGAAAAAGAAAAGAAAGGCAATTAGAACTTTCAGAAGTTTAACTTCATTTGCTGCAGATGATTGGAGGGCTCTCAGGACTTTATATTGGAAGATAAATGGCACGTGAGGCATATGTTAATTGGTAACGCGTTGGACGGAATGGCGAAGCCGTATATTGAATAAAATATTTGTTTTCATTTATTAAAATACAACGCGTCATAAAAATTAATTTGATTTACCTATTTAAAAGATATTATTATTCTCTTTCCAAAAAAAAAAAAGAAGATATTATTATTCTAAATATAAATCTAGACAAAGTATTATTAGCATTAGATCTATTTCTTAACAATCGGCCTTCTGATTTTTCCCACAAATCGAACCGAACTCTGTTGACCACAGTCCATTGGGGTTCCTAATAAGAGGAGAAGAAAATTAAACATGTTATGTTGGTCTACTTGTGCTTAATTATTACAATTATTAGCATCACCTATTATTTTTTCAAGTGACTAAATTTCAAGATATTTTCTATCTCGAGGAAATAGTGACCACCTATTGTGACACTTTAACAAGCTCGTGCTTGATTGTCAACTTCTCATAACTAATCAAGATAAACAACGTGATTTAGTTGGGACAAAAATTTTTTGACACTCGGTGAGTATGACATGTATTATCCCATGTAAATTCATATATGCATGGAGGAAGCCGGAAGTTGAAACACAGTTCCCTATTGAATAGATATATTATAAGAATATTGCCAAAGCGGATCTTGAAAAGACCAAATTGGTAAATCGCAAAAAAGTTTCAAATATCTTTAACTTTGTCATTGAAATTGAACAAACGGCTAGGTTTCCCATGTTTTATTGTGATCGAGCCTCTACTTTAGTCTTCAATTGATGATCAAAATTTCAAAATTTGATTGAAATCTAAGCAAAGATTGATTGTTATGCTGGTTGGTGGATTTTAAAAGACAAAGGATAACCCTATCCTTGTGTTATAAAAAAGTTGAGAGGGAGAGCACAGAATAATAAGAAGCCACGGCATCTTAATTGCCTTTGCCAGAAGCTTTCTTTTCTAATCTCTTCCTCTCTTTACTTACTATAATTATTATATAAGGTAAAATTCACAAAAGGTTCCTAGCCTTTGCAAAAAATAACAATTTCTTCTCTAGTTTTTTTTTCCAATCATGTAAGTCCCCAACCCTTCAAAAATAAGTACAAAAGATCCCTTTGGGTAGTTTCTACCCATAAAAATTTTACCCTTGTTGTATGAAATAAAAAGAAATTAGTACTAAAACCTTCTAAAAAATCTAAAAGATTTAAATAAAAGAATGAGAAAATATGTTGTTTTATCTTATTATTTACCACCATTTCTTTCACTTTTTTTTCTTGGAGTAGGAAAGGATAAAGCCTCCACTTAAGTTGCATTTAACAACAATAAAAGGGAATTTATCTATCATTTTTAGCAATATGTAGACACAAAAATTTGAAATAAGAAGGGTAGTAGCAGACAGAAGGGCCTTCCCTTTTTAAATTTACTAATAATTTAAACCTTTAATTTTTTTGCAAGAAAAATTCATATATTTTTAATCGTTGTAATTTTTATGACTTAAATATCAATGACATCTCAATTATTATTGCTTATTTTAGTTTAAATTTTTTAGAGTTCATTGCTTTAAATAATTATAACACTAGTGGTAGTGGTGGTATTAGGTAAATAAATAGAAAAGATAATGTATTAATTAATGTGTATATATAGCATGTGTTAAATAGATGGATGAGAAAACGATATCCTACTATATAAAAGAGCCACCACCGCTTACTGTTTTCTGGAACAGTGTTGTACCTATTTTACTCCTGGTTCATTTCATCAATTTCCTATTTTATCCTTATATCCAGATCCTTCTTTCTTTTTTTTGTTCCTTTGTTCATCGGTACTGTGAGATCTGAACTATTGCACTATCTCCCCACTGAAAATTTTCCATACTTTCTCTCAAGCTCTCCCTTCCGATAATCATAGGTCAGTTTCTTTGTTCTCTTTTCTTTCAATTTCGGTTTTTTCACCTTTTTCTACCGGATTTCACCATTCGACGCTTGGTTTTTGCATTTACGATTTCTTCTGGTTTCATATCATATCTGAAGTGAAGGCGCCGGCAGTCCCCACGTTGGTAAATCTTATCTAAGAAGAATTTGTAGGTTATTGTTCTGAATTTCCCTTTTTTTTGTACTGCTTTTTAGTTTTTGATTTCTTACTTTTCTGAAAATCGGACAAAAATTTTAACTATCCCTTCTGGACAAAATCCAAGTCTCCAATACTAAGAAATCCCTCTTCTACGTCAATCTCTCCAAGGTCTCTCTCATTTTTTTTCTCTTTTTCGTTTTGAACTTTAGGTATAATAAATGGTGAATGTGTTTTGCAGATTGTACTTTTATGTCAATTCATGCGTTTTTTTGATGAGCGAAGGGTTAGGGCTTCTGGGTTTTGCTCAAGGTTGAACTTTTATTTACTTTTTCTGGTTCTTTAGCTGAGTTGCTGAGGGGGAAAAAGGCAGAAATTTATGGGTGCTTGATATTTCTAGAAGCTTTTTCTCATTTTTCTTCTGGCTATGCATGCCTGGTTGCCTAGATAGCCACAAACACAAAGGGCTAGATACTAGGGTGTTCAACAGTTTACCAAAAGCTTAAGTTTTATTTACTTTTTCATTTTCTTTTCAACAAGTTTTACTGGGAAAAATATTTCACTTTTAATTACTTGTCTTTTATATATTCATTTTTTGGTTCTTTGGAGTCCCTTGGGAACGGTTCTCTGTAAAGTGCAAAGGATGTGGAGAACATATGGGTTAATGATTTTATGTTTGTCCTTTTCTCATGTAATCTGCTTTTATGCAAATACATCTTTACTTGTTTATCTGAGAGAGATTTATTGTTAAGGATTTGATTGGAGCATGAACTTTGTATACTTCCATTTGTTTTTCAAGATTGGCTTAGGAAAGTGTTACAACGAACAAGATATCGTGATCGTATACTTCTTTTGCTAGGTCACTTTTGTACAAGTTAAAATTACCTTGCCAATTCAGCTTCTGTCATCTATTGCCTTGCATTAGTTTCTCATATATCTTCTACCATTGAATCATTGAGGGTTGATAATAGAAGCATGCTACTAGAATTTGATAACTTGTGGATAAAATAAACATAAATAAAGTTGTGGGATTACTATCTTAACGTGCATGGTTGTTGGGATAATGGTGGAGAGTAGGAATCCAAATTAAAGTTGGCCTAATAGTTGGCATTCAACCATTCACACACTTTGTCATTTGAAATGTATTTTGTTCCCATGTTATCTCCTTCAATACTTCTCTCCCTCCTCAATAGATAGAGTGTATTTCACACCTTCTACTGAGTTTTCTTGACTTTTTTTATTTATTTTTTATAGACCAAAATTTCTCTTCCGATCTACTTTGATTTGTGAGTGATTTTATAATTTTCACTTTGTAAAGATAATAATCAGTAGCTTTGAATTTGGCACTGAATGCAAAGATATCTGTATAACCCCAAGTATTGTTACTGAATTTAGCATCATTGAAGAACTGAAATTCAACATTTCTTTTGTGATATGATATGATATATGATGATGCATGTAGAATTGAGGCTCAAATCTAGAAAATAGCATTTGAGCATCAATTCTACCATACTGCTAGAAACTTAAAAATTATTGGAGGAAGTGTTTTTGGCATTTTATGAATTAGCTTACTTTTGAAAGTCTTTAAGCGTTACAGAATTTCTTTTGTAATGAGTTTTACTTGATGAATATCATAAGCTTTTGGTTTGTTCTAATGAATTATTAGTATCCATGGTATGTAATGAAGATTGATAAAATCTTTTAAGTGTAAAATACTTGTATCATCCATTCTTTTAGACTCCTCTTTGGTAACTATATTGTTTCAAACTATATAGCTATTTATCTTTTTTTTGCTGGCTGCAGGTAACCAAAAACAATTTTGGCATGCCTTTAAAGCTCCCCTCTTGGTTCAGATACCTTTCAATTTTATTACTTAGTTCCAAAGAAATGTCTTTACAAATTAAACGAAAAATAAACGGATTCGACCATCGATTTTAGAACGAAAACTCCGCGACACGTGCAACGCATGTGCCGCACCTAGTACATATAAATATGTAAGTGTGAAAGAGAAAGCATTAGGGAAATCAAAATAAATAATTAAAATTTGTGTTCTTATTTGTTAAATTTAAATAAAGGATAAAATTGTCTTTATAGAAAAAATAAACAATAAAAATTGATAAAAATAGTATGTAAAGACCTTTTATACTTATTTTTGAATTGTTAGAGAGCTACATGCTTGGAAAAAAACATGAGGGATGGAATTTTTAGTTTTTATAAAGGTTGGAGACCTTTTGTACAGAAATTGAACGTTTCCGATTATTCTGGTTTTCTTGTTTTCTTATTATTTTATCAATCGGTCCCAACTCATGGTGTGCTTAAATCGGTTCCAACCTTCAAAGAGTACATCGATCTCTAATTTCCAAGTTGTGCTTTAAAAATTAAAACAGTCACGTCCAATTAGCACAGCTCTTTTCAAAAAAGACCCCACCGTCAACAATTGTGTTGCACTGCATAGACATGCATAAATTAGAACATTTCATTCATTGTTTGAGGAAAAAATATATATATATTTAAAAAAAGAAAGAAAAAGAGAAATAAAAGAAAAGAAGGAACAAGTCAATTAAGAGAAACAAAGGAAAAACGAATTCATATATTGATTAATTATGTACCAAGAATTTGATTTTACAGCACTTTGACGATGAATTGTAAGATAAAAGCATTTGAATTCCAATATTTTTACAACTTATATTGTGATTGTGATTATGATCAATAAGGAACAATGGTCTCAAAACAGTGCACCCCATCCAGCTCTGGCGCGAACCTCGGTCCCCTCCGCCGCCGGCGGTCTTCCGATTCTTAGGCAAAGACGGCGGCTGCCTCGAGTGATTTACTTCTTTGCCTTTCTTCACCTCATTAGTTTTCGTAGAAACCTCTTGATCTTGCACTCGCTTATCGGAAGAGGGAGGCCAAGAAAGGGCAACCTTCCGGCCAAAAGATTCTGCATAGAGTGCATCAAAAGAACTGAAGATTGACATCATCACGGCTGGTTTGATTCAAGAAACTGGCAGCCTTTTTGGATTGAAGATTAGGTTTTTGATCAAGAACTGGTCTTGAGAAAGCAACGAAGAACTTTGGTTTGAAGAAATTAACTTTCGAGTAACTTTCTTCTTGACTTTTCCTTGCCGGAGAATTGATCTTGATTCTTGACTACGAAGAGAAAGGGATATTTATAGAATGAAAATTTTGGAGATAAATATGGAGGTTGAAGTTGAATTGGGGAAGGGGACGGGAAGGACTGAAGGAAGTTTCTACGTTGTTGTGATTCCTATGTTCGGTGGGTGAAGAGAAGGGTTCAAACCATCCAATTTCCAAAGAATTATTTGTGAATTTTCTCGAAGTTACCTAAACATAACGGAGAAACAGTGTCGGTCAAACGTGGCGTTTTGACGTTGGTTTATGAGTGGAGATCGGAATTACTTGTCTCCTTTCATTAATCTGTTATGGATTAGGCTCTAACCAATTTAATACAATCCACGAAAGAATCCTGATTTCGTTCACGTTAGGTAAGACTTAAAAATAGATGATGCAGATCAGAATCTATTCCCATTAGCACCTGTTTCTCCATTTTTTTCAAAAATGGAAATAAATTCTAATGAGTATGATTAATTTTAATTAAAATTCTAATGTGGAAAAATATTTCTTAATCACAATCAAGACGAGGGTTAAAAACTAAATCAGTAAAATTCCACCGCTATGGCTTAGATTTGTGGGGAAATTGCAAGCCATAAGTACTCAATAATGGCTGCTCTGTTCAACTTGGAAGAACCACAGTTGACAAGAATGAACCTTGGTCAAATAATTGATCACAGCAGAAATTTGACTTCAAAATAGTTGAAGGCCAATTAGTTTACAGCTATATTGTACTCTATTAGTCAAATGTTCACCAAGCCACAACTACTTTAAATTAAGGTGAAATAATAAATTTAATAGTTAATATCGACCTGCATAGTTGAGGCATGGATAAGACAAGTCAAACTCCGATCAAATGGACCGCGGGCTTCTAAAAATAGCATCGAATCATGAAAATCACCTAAAAATATCCGATTATGAAACAGTCCTAGGCCGTTACTGATTGCACTCATTGAACTGGTGCTGAAAACTCTAATAATTAAATATTTTCTTCATCCCAATCATGTATTCCCCTACGATAGTTACCATCTTGCAATCCCCAGATGATAACTAGAAGCTGAATTAGTATAAGCAACATGCATTAAGAAATCCAAATGTCGCTCGGCAGATCAGCAATTGAAAACAAGCTTGAGTTCCAGGCATCCAGCAATTGCTGAACCAAACGAGTGCCAATACTTGCATATGTGTGATCTGTAAACTATAGCTATGAAGTCTATTCATTATTTCCCAGCGTAGCAAACATTTATCTGTACAACCATAATCAAGCCCCCTTCAAAGTTTCACATGTTCTGCTCAAAATGGCAACATGGATTTGTAAGAGGCATACCGTTGTAGCAAAAACAAATCAAGCCTGCTTCACTGTCAAGTCATCCACAATACACAGCCATCCTGAATGAAAATTCCGTCAAGTCTTATAAAATAGCAAAGCTTAACTTACAGGTCACTTTCATTCGAAGGATTGTGGTGTAAAAACTAGTTTTCCTCATACCCTTCCAATGTTATAAAAGGAAATATTCAAGATAATCAACGAATGCCATCAACAATCAGAGGATAATAGAAAATTAATAACTCACTGGCAATTAATAACAAAGTCCTCACTAAAATATCGAAAAGACATAAGAATCCATAACTAAGACAAAATTCATTAAACAAAAAAAACTAGACAAAATTCAACTGTTGATCAATATCTTTGGAAATTCAGACAACCCACCTTTCATGAGAACTGAATCTTTCGAAACATAAAACAAACCACTATGATGTGTTAACAATAACGCATATAGGGCCGTCTCTCTAAATTTTGCTAAACAAAAAGAAAGTTACAAACATCCGTAATGGCACTCCGCTAATCAAATAAACTGAAACCCATGTCATCATCACTCTCCTCCTTTGGCTCCTCCTGAAATGCAATAGTCCAAGTAAAAAAAAAAAATTATTAATTTTACTAAATTAAAGTATCAGTTCCAGCTTCTTAAAAAAAATGTAAGTTCCAGAAAACAGTATATATGAAAATAAATAATTATGCAACTGAAAGTAATGATTACCTTTTTCTCCTCGGCGGCGGGGGCAGCAGCGGCAGCAGCACCACCAGGAGCACCACCGGCAGGGGCAGCAGCTGCTACTGCAGCACCACAACAACCAGCTCCAACGTTTGTGATAAGATCCTCAACGTTCCTCTTCTCACAGAGCTTTGCAAAAAGGCTCGGCCAGTAGAATTCCACTGTTAAATTGGCGGCCTTAACCAGTGTCGCGATTTTTTCAGCCTAAAAAAAGAACCAAATACTAGTAAGTTAACCAGACAAGAAACATTATATAAAGAAATTAAAGACGCGGTCGAAAGCATAATTACAGTGACGGCAATGCCATCTTCGTGCAGGATCAAGCAAGCATATGTGCAGGCGAGTTCTCCGACCGACATTTTTCCTAGAGCACTTCTGATTTACAGAAACAGAAAATTATGAACAAAACGAGAAAATGAAAGGGAAAAACAGATCACAGTTATGTAAAACCTCGACAAAAGAGCACCACAATTGGAGAGAATGTGTGGGAAAAATAATGTAAACGGAGGCTTTACCTTTGAAATCGGAGAGAATGCGGCGGCAAGTTTTTACGTACTCCGGTGGAGATCAGGGTTTAGAAGACCGGATCCCATTTTATACGGTATAAATTAGGGCACAGAATCATAATTTTATGGGCTTTTTGATTGGACTGAGGGTCTCAGACTGTATATAGTAGGCCCATTGGAAGTTGGCAACATTAAATAATTAAATCCTTTGAACTATGTTCTAATTTGTACGTAAAAGCCCTTAATCTTTGCTCGTCGTGAATCTTATGTCCTAAAATATTTTCATACCATTTCTCACTTCAAGCTTTCATCAGTTAGCTTTAATATTTTTCTAATTACATTCCAGCAAGAATATTTTTTAGAGGAGTTGAAAGACTCGCATGAGTGTCTACATTCATCATAATTTTAACTAAACAATGAAACAATAAAGATAAAGATACAATTTATCTTTTATTCATTTCCTAACATATTATACGAATAAAATATTTCAAATTAAAATTCATTTACTCAAATATCATTGAAATTCCAAATTACACAAATGGCCCATAACCTTTGCCTTTGCCTCATAAATGGCCCCCAACCTTCTAATTATGTGTTGAACACTCCTAACATTTGTTTATTCATTTGGAGATGACCTTTTCCGTCCAATTCTATCCAAATTCCTGGACAAAATAACGCATGGCCTACACAAGACTATGGAAATTTTTTTGGGTTTTTATTATTGTGTTACAAGTTCTCTATAGGTTTTATATGTGAATTAGGCCGAGCATTTTTTTTATAGTTTAGGGTATTCTTTACAAATAAAAGTTGTGGGTATTGGAAATATTTTAAAAATTTTGTTGGGTATTCATTTTTTTTTAATATAGAAGTCGACTGACATGAATTATCCAAAATGGCCAGCACATTTATTAAATAAAATAAAATTGAGAAATTATCATACGGATCCGACAAGTGAGAAACCTTCTACCCAGATTTATGTTTATCTAAGATGTCTTCAGCTTACTAAGATTTTAACTCCAATAGAATCCATGCTACATTTCTTACGAGAGGTGGTTGATTTTTCTATTCTTGTTAGTAACAATAAACAATGAAGGTTGATTTTTCTATTCTTGTTATGAATAATAAACAATGAAGTATCTTAATAACTTAATAGACACATATGTCCTTGGACGTGAGAAGATTGCGAGCAACACGCTACTTTAATAGGGAATTTGGATGGTACTGGAAGGCAAGAGCTATTTCTGAAGGAATCAGCAAACGTTAGGGGTGTTCAGTACATAAATGAAAGGTTATAGGGCATTTGAATAGCGAAGGCAAAGGTTAGGGGCCATTTGCCTAATTAAGCCATAATTCTTCTGTCATAAATAAACAAAAATAAAGCTTTGTCAACGTGCTTGTCGAGTTTGACTTGCATTTATCATTTTCTTTTTTCATTTTTCCCCCCTTTTAGTGTGGAATCACACGTTTATGTAATGAATTGTTAAAAAATGTAGATCTATGCTCTTTAGCCTTCTTTGTATGTGTAGTTATGGATTTTCAACTTGTGTAAATTACTATAAAGTGCAAAGTAATTCCTACAAATGTTTGTAGGGATAGACATGGGCCGAAAAGTAAAATATAAAGAAACACATTTGCTAGCTACCACATGTTTTCAAACTTTATTAAGGTTTTTTTTTTCTCTCTCTTTTTGAAGAAACATTAAATTAGATAAAGTTTTGGTCAAAAAAAAAATAATAAAGTTAGTACATAACATTGACATTAGGATTTTACAAGAATTTTATTTTACCTACACGCATGCATGTTATTATGCATACATGTATATGTGTCAAACATCTAAGTTACAAGTACTTCACACTTGTAGTCTAGATGTGTCTCATGTGTTACACACACGCATGCATAACAATTATGAATGGGCAAAATAAAATTCTCGTAGGATTTTACGGGTCAGAATAGAAATACATAATAGGTAAGGAGAAATTAGGAGCAGGTCCCTTTCTAATCCTTTAAATTGGCATATTCTTCTTTGGTAATCTTTAAACTAGCAATGCATATATTCCAATTATAGCGAGAAAGAAAAATTCAAAAGGATGATAACTAAGCAATTTCTAGTTTTAGTTATCCAACTAATCTATAGTTTTTTTTTATCATACTTAATGTTATATGGAAGATTATATTTGACTATTTCTAGAGAGTTTGACATTCATATATGTTTCATCGCCATCGGCCTTAGGTCTATATATTTGTGCATATATTATTAAAACAATAAAAGCATGGATTAAAAGCGAATAAAACCGTTCTAATAATGGAAGAAATTCTTTGTTAGTAGATAAAAGCACCAAATAATAACAATTCTAATTGTTACAAAATTATATTATATTACGTTCTGCTGATAACCAAATTACATATGAAATTTTACCGTACAATCAAAGAAATATAACGTTAAAATTTAATTTAATAATAATAGTAATAGATAAAAATAAAAAGGAACGTATGTTACCGTTACTAAAGATCCGTAAGCAGGAAGCACGAATAAAACGAGGGATTGAAGATTTGAATATTAACCGCCATCACTCAAAAAGAGGCAAAAAAATGTCGTCACAAAAACCACAAACTACACATTAATTAATTAAAATATTACGTGTGCGAAACGACATCGTTGTTGCTTGGGATTACTTGCCCTATGAGAATTTTTTCAAAAGTCACCAAGCAAATCACAACGGCAGACACGTGGCGGATTACCAGTATTTAGCCCTTGAAATGGTACAATACCATGTTTGAACATATATAATATAACAATTATAATACAATAACTCACTTTATTTATTAATTAATGAATCTCTGACTTTATTTTAAGTTCTGTTTAGCCATTAATTAATTTTTCTAATGCACACAAGGGGAACTAGGGCAGGGAGTTGGTATGGTTGGAAAGCGAGACGTCCTCTTCAAAATTTAAATATCTAATCACTATATATATTTGATGATTTTAAAATTATATGATCACCTTTAATTAGATTTATTTATTTAATTATAATTATAATTAGTACTTTTTAAATTTTTTTTCACCAATCATAAAGGATCAATAAGTAAGAGACCGGGACTATTATATTTGATGATTTTAAAATTACAAAGCCGTCATCATTATTTTCAAGTGTTAATATTTTGTGATTCCACGTAACAAAAATTTAAATATAATTATGATTATAATTAGATCTAATTATAGTCGGCTTCAAACACAATCCTTATTTTGTTTATACTTTATACGACATCAGGAAAACATTTTTAAACTTTGATTATTTTTTTTTCTAAAATGGAAGCTCCAAATTCCAATCCATAAAATGGCACCTTGTAGGCCGGGTATATATTGACCCGATGAGATCCGGACCATAGTATCTCTCAAGCATTTCCATCTCTCTCTCTCTCTCTCTCTCTCTCTCTCTAGCCATACTAATACTGCTAGTATTTTCGTTTCTGTTTCTACAAATCTCTCATTGCAGACTCGGTAAAATATTTCTATAAAATAATCAAAATATATAAACAGAAGAGTTTTTTTTCCTACTTTCTTTTTTTGCATATCCTTTATCTTTTTCTTGATTATTGCAGCCCAGGAATTTCACAATCTTTGCTCAATGGGTGTCATTTAGACTCAGTTAATCAGGTAAAAATCTCTTTTTGATGGTTCAAAAATGAGTAATTTTTCTAGATTGATCCGTTAAACTGAAGATCTTTCCTTTTATTTTGTATGCCTTTAGAAATCTTTTTTTAATAATAATTCAGGCCCAAATCTGGAAAAAGGAAACATTTTTGGATTTTTTGAAGTGTGAGTGAGGTTTTTGATCATGGCGGTGATGGAGAATGCTCGGGTGAACACGACGATGTCATCGAATCAGCCCGAACCGAATGCCGATGTCGCCGTTGATCATCATCATAATCAAAATCAGCAGTCAACAATAGCATCTGTTAATCAGAAGTCAACAAAACTCGACGATCAGAATTGCGACCGGGTGCAGCAGAAAAATTCTTCTCCACAATTCAACGGCCATCACCACCAGCAGCAGAACGGTATCAACGGCAGCAGTCAATTCACCAAAGTTCACTCTTATAGCAATAACGAGGGTGAAGAGAATATAAATGGTGAGGTTGATGGAGGGGAGGAATTCAAGAGGGAGATGAGGGATTTAGAGGAAATGCTTTCGAAATTGAATCCTATGGCCAAGGAATTTGTGCCACCGTCGCTCACTGTCAAATCCAATAGTGGCCGCCACCGCAAGCTACTGATGCCACAGCCACATGCTGCGAGTGCCGCCTCTGGGATCTTTGGGTATAATGCTAACGGTTTTATAATGCAGCATCATCTCAATTCTGGAGTCCCTATCAGCAATTCTATTAGAAGGGTTGGTATTCTCTTTGATTTTTCCATTTCCTGGACAAAAAATATGTTTTCTTGATTATAGAAGAAGTTTTTTTTTTTTTTGCCCCTTTTGGGTCATATATCTGTCATCTTTAGTTACATTAGTTTAGTTTAGTTGAATGTAACACAGTTAGCAGCAACTTATGGCTTTCGAATTTAAAGACCTGAATTTGGGTAAGATTTGTTTTTGAAAAGCATTACAAACCATCTTTTCACAATTTTCTCTTTTTAAAATTTCTCTATCTGCTATTCTTGTAATATGCTTTAAGCAGAGTGTTCAATTTTTGCTGATGATTTTGGTGTTGCAATATAACAGAAGAAAAATGGCTATAGTCATGGGGAGCCAAGGAATGGCCGAACAAGCATGGCTCAGAGAGAAGAAGTAATTAGAAGGACAGTGTATGTATCTGACATTGATCATCAGGTAAATGGAATTACCAGTCTTAATTTTTTTTTTTCAATTATTATTATTATCTTTTTAAGAGAGAAAAAATGGGGGGTGGGGGGTGCTGTGACCATGTTTTAGCTTTTCTTCATACTTTATGAATATGTTTTATGCTAACCATATTTATAACTTTGCTTTACATTCTCTTCATGAATTTAGGTTACTGAAGAACAACTTGCAGCGATTTTTGCTAGTTGTGGACAGGTAAAGTCCCTTGTTTTTCCATCTTGGTATTGTAATTTATATTTAAGCTTTGTAATGTGTTCTGATATTACTATTCCGCATGCATACTCAAGGTTGTGGATTGTCGCGTTTGTGGTGACCCTAATTCTGTACTCCGTTTTGCTTTCATTGAATTCACAGACGAAGGTACGTCATATAATCTGTCCATTATTGGGTCTTGTATTTTGGTGAAATTCAGGTTTGTATGACATTACATCTCACTTTATTTTGCATGATTTGCAGAAGAAGCACGTAACGCTTTGAGTTTGGGGGGTATTATGCTTGGATATTATCCACTAAGAGTGCTGCCTTCCAAAACGGCGATCGCACCTGTTAATCCAACATTTTTGCCACGGGTGAGAAAGTTATCATATTATTATTTTCTCATATGTGAATCAATTTAGATTAGAGCCTCTAATGCCTTTTTTCATTGTTTTCTTACTAGTCTGAGGATGAAAGAGAGATGTGTGCAAGAACTATCTACTGTACAAACATTGATAAGAAGGTAATTTTGGAATTTTTGTCCTTTTTGTATGTATCTAACTGGTTTAGTGGGACACGTGTCTCAGTTGTTTGCTATCTATGATGCAGGTTACTCAAGCAGATGTCAAACTTTTCTTTGAATCCATTTGCGGAGAGGTATGCTGCCAAGTATAACAACTCTCAGTAACTCTTCTATTTAATTTCCTATTTCAAAGTTATGGAATGTGTTCTCTGGCACAGGTTCAGCGCTTGAGGTTACTTGGTGACTATAATCATTCAACTCGGATAGCCTTTGTTGAGTTTGTAATGGTAAGAGCAGAACTTGTTATTTGGTTGTCTTGCGATCTCATTGATTTCCAACTCCGTTTACTCATCTCCTTTATTATTTTGATTTCCTTCCCCTGAATCATTGTTGTGCCGTATGAATATGCAGTTACGTGCCTTTATTTTATTAGTTATTTGTTTCATATAATGTTATCTCGCATGTTGTCATCGTTTCTCACTCCGTTGTTAATTTTAATTTTTCATATTTGAATCTTCTTCGTTTGGTTATTGAATTATGTCATACTTGTTGGATTGTAAGTCGTATTACTTCATAGGAGGTATGGACAATGCATCATACTGTCCAATGGGCTGTTTTAGCGAACTTTGGTATATTTACTACAAAGATGTAATCAAGGCTTATTAAACATGTTCTAGCATCTTATGCACGTGTTCCATTCTTTCCTAAATTCAGGGTTAGATTTGAGAACCCCTTTAATTAAATTCCTAAATTTTTGCAGAACTTGCTTAAAACTGTATAATGAAATTCTATTTAGGCTTTGTTCTTTATAGCTAAAATTTTAGCTTTTTGGTAAAAAGAGATTGTTGTTTGAAATGTGTGATGGAAAAGTCGAGAGAGATTATGGGGAACTGTAAAAAAGTGAGAATATGTGGTTGGTGAGAGTTTGAATTGTTGAGTTTTTTGGTAGTGAAAAAATAAGCTGTAGAGAGCGAGATGTTACCCATTTAATCACTGATGAGTTTTGAATGTATTAATCTTTTTATTTCTAAACTGCATCATCAATTTTGTTCCCAATTTCTAAGTGCATCCTGTTGAGGAGATTTATTGCTCTCAGAGACTCTGTGATAAACATCTGAACCCTATGTCATGTCTCTTGAAAACTTTTACTAGTCCATAACAACTTATCTTCCAATTGAAAAAGAAAAAAAAAAAAAAAAAAAAAAGAAAGGTTGAATTAATCCCTGAATCCAATTGATGGTCTTTGGAGATGATCTTTTAATTTTTTTAACATTAAACCTTGATTTCTTGTTCTCACCTCGTTGCTGACTGATTAGTAACCTATGCTGTTATGAATGGATTTTACCATTTAGGAAAGTCAAAAGAGCTCACTTCCCTGTGTTACTTTCTTTTTCTTGTCATGTAATTGAGACCCTACTTTTTTCTTATTTGAGGACAATGTGCTAAATAGACCACATTGTTACTGTTAGCCTGGTAGAATATTTTCCTCGGACAATTCATACTTCTTGTATTGCTATGCTTGCTTGCATCTGTTCTTCTTTACATTTTATGGAAAATGTGTGGTCTTTTCTTTTTTCTTTTTACGTGAAAATAAAAATATTCCTCGCAATAGCTTGACATTGGAAGAGCTGGCAATCAAGATACTGATGTAATGAACATTTCAAATGCATATTCACGTGCATTCTAAATTTATTTCACTTTGTATAAACTCCCTTTTATATCTGGATATTTTGATGCAAGTTGTATTACCACTGACTGGCCAAGATCTAGGTTTTCAGATAATTTCTCATGAATTTTGCTTATATGCCATAGAACCATTGTTTAATTGTCAGGTTTTCTTTTTTGGGTAATTGGGTGGGTGGGTGGGGAATACAGTTGGTTGAGGCAGTTTGTTTTACATAAATCCATTTTTCGTTATGGTGTTGTAAACCAATAAACCTTTATTAGATTTAAATTTTATTGAAAACGTATGCCCTTTTGACAGGCTGAGAGTGCAATTGCAGCTTTGAACTGCAGTGGTGCTGTCCTGGGATCGCTTCCAATACGGTTGGTATCCTCCATTTTCCTTATAATTTGTTTGTTATTAGATTTTTATTTATTATTTATTATTTATAGCTTTTAACCTACTTCACACTCTCTTTTGCAGGGTAAGCCCATCAAAGACGCCTGTTCGACCACGTGCACCTCGCCAGTCCATGCACTGAACCATCTTCTTCACTGATCCTCTGATAACATCCATATCTTTATTATCTATGTATGCATAGAAAGTTAGATACTGGTACTTTTGGCTTTCATGTCTTTAGCTTTTCTCCTTTGTGTCTTCAGTGAGTCTGTCACCTGCAAAGGGGTTCTATGGTTGTATGTTTAGCTTGCAGAGTTGGACCTTTTTCGAGGATTAATCATGCGGCATATGATGCCAAGTATGATAGGCAGCTCCTGAGAGTAGTAATACTGGCTCATGCATTTTGCCTGTAGAAAAACTTAACAAATTTCTTTTCATCTTTTATCTTTCAATGATCAATCATAACGAATTTTTCCATTCATCTCATATATGGCTCCATTTTCCGTACGGTTTTATCTCAATTATGTAGTCTTAGAAAACTATTGGGTGAATGGACAAAGAAAATTCACCAAGAAATGCCATTATCTGTCATGGAAAGCGGAATATTCTTTCCTTGTGTGTATTTTCTTTTTCAGATTATTATGAGTCGGTGAGGGAAATTTTCTTGCCCAATCTCTTAACAGTGATGCATTCATATATGTAATTAACTTCTGAGTCAAGAATCTTGAATTTACTTGATTGATTACCTTGAGGTTGTTTTCTGCTGTAGTATATTAAACTTTCACTACTTGAAGCGTGAATTTATGTTTGTATGTTTTGATTGTTGCAGCGGAGGCTATAGGTAAAACCAGACTGTTGGGGGTAGGCCGTCAATGTTCTGTATTTGGAATATACTTTAGTTAAAAAGCACATATAGAAATTTACAACAGGGGAAGAAACCGATGAAAGTGGAGATGCAAGATTTTTCAATTTATCTCCACGTCAATCACTTTCTTTTCCACTTTAGTCTTAGGAATGGATATGTAGAGAACCCCATTCTTCAATTCTGCTTTCACTTTATCCTTCTCACAACTATCAGGAAGCTGCAGTCTGGTGTTGTAGGAACTGTATCCCCTGCTCGACCAGTCGTCTTCTTTGACCTCTTGCTTGTGCTCTCCTCTAATGACTAATATGTCATCCTCCACAGAGACTTTAACGTCTTCTTTGGAGAGTCCCGGCATGTCAAACCGCATCTTGATTTCATTTTCTTCCTCCTTGATATCCCATGGAGAGCGCACCTCACCTGAAGTCCGACTCTGCCCTGGGAACATTGTGATGTCTTGGAAGAGCTGGTCCATCGTGTTCAGCATTTGGCGCATTGTCTTTGTTGTAGGTAGGGTGTCTAACAAACCTGTTAGAGGAGGGACAGACAAATTTATTTATTCATGTCGTGTGTTCATATATTAAGGACTGTAGACTGGTATTACTGACTTACCGAATGGAGAGATGTCCATTGCCAATCTCCGGGGACGGGATTGCACTGTCCGTTGGTTGTCGTTGCTGCTGACATGTTGCACATCCACTGCCGTTTCCTTGTCATTCCCAGTTGCCTCAGCCCTGACAGACAAGAATGGCTTTCTGACGTTACAAGCAGAAGGGAAACACACACAGGAATTTGTCCTAGTAACATTGTTTGGAACCAAAGAAGGTGAACCTGCCCAGAATTTAGCGGCCATTTACAATAACTTCAAAAAGCAGACGATGCAGAAAAGAGACAGTTGATGTGTTATGGATGGATACAAGGGATTGGGATTGAGGATTTTATAGGCCAATATCTAGTAGTGGGTGGCTGGGTGGAGCAATCAGGAAAGTACTCGTCACTCACAGTTGCTGGTTTTCTCCCGCATTCCCGAAACATCCAGTTTTATTAGTTTAATTAATAAAGCTTGCATAATTGCCATTTGTCACTTCTATCCACTTCTCCTTTTCGTTTTTGGCCGTTCACAATTTCAAATGGGAATTCAATTATGATAATTAGTCAAGGATCAGGATTAGCCCATGTGATTAAGGACTTAACCCTTTATCAAGATTACCATGTTCGAATTCCCACCATCCATTCCCCTTTGTACCCAAAAAAAAAAAAAAGGAAAAAATTGTATGATAAGTAGTCATGTGAAGCTTGCCATAATTATGCAACTGTTCACCTATAGTCTTCGCTATTTGACATTTATGTTAGTTTGGTATTGTCTAAGTTGGGTGGAGACGTGCCATCTTACTCTTAACTACTTTTTGGGTTATTGAATTGAGGAAAGCATCTTTAGAGGGTCGACCATGTCTTTGTTTATTTTATCGGTCCTTCGCTTGGCTAGAGACGTATTGTCATGCTTATAAGTTTCGTACCCAAAAGAGTCCAGCTGACTGAAAATTAAATGAAGGCATGATAATAATCAGAGATTCTTGAAGTGATATAAAACCCCACAGGTCGAAGGCTCATTCAGGCCGCCTGGCGATATGCTCACTGTCACGCTCCTTTCGTGGTCAAGAAGCAGTCCAGTTGAACCTCTCGAGTCTCGACTCACTTTGTAAGGACGGAAACTGAACTGTTTTCTTCACCTATAAAGAAGAACTGTCAGTTTACTTTGTCCACCAGAATCATCTCAAAACAGTGTAACCCATGAGGATTTCCTCACTTGTCTCTTTTCTTTCACAACCAAAAAGGAAAAGCTCATTCCCTCATCCCTATTTTTTAACAGCTTTCAGCATGCTCAAGAACACAAATGCTTTCATCTTGTCTCCAACTCTGACACCTCTTGACATTATTCTTGTACCATTTTATCCATTTATGACTGTTTCAATATGCAAGTTTCTTTACCAAGATCACTGTGGAAACATCATTTTTTGTTCTTCTGTATTCTTGATTATTAGATAGTAGGCTTCCATTTAAGGAACTCAATCATCCAACGACCAAACAGTCAAATCCCAGCACCTGATTTTAGCATCCTTTTTTTCATGGGAAAGACTGGTGAGAATTCTTGGTTGAATGTAGTCAAAAGGGCTTTCAGATCTCCTTTCAAAGACAATGAGAAGAAGAACAGTATAAGAGGAGAAGAACACGCACAAGACGAGGAAGAAAAGGTGTGATATGCTTGGTTAGGTAGATCGGACTTTAAGGAAGAAAACAAAATGAAAATCTTGTGTATGGTTCATCATTTTGAAAATTTGTTCCTTTTTTTTCAATTTTGTGGTGCAGAAGACAGGAAAAAGAAGATGGATCCTATGGAAATCATCCCTTCAAGAAACCACAATACAGCACAGTGAAGCTAAAAACAAAGCTTCTCCAATTAGCACCACTTCTGCAAGCAATGCTGGAAATTTGTTAAAGAAACCATTGTTAGCAAATGCTGAATCTGAGCAAAGACGCGCAATTGCAGTAGCAATGGCAACAACTGCCGCTGCTGAGGCAGCAGTTGCGACAGCACAAGCAGCAGTCGAGATAATTCGGCTAACAAGACCTTCTATTTTAGTCCAACAACGGAATGCTGCTATTGTTATCCAGACAATCTTCCGAGGTTACCTGGTATGTAATAACTTATGTTGTTGCTGCTCTTTCTTAGCAATTCATGTTACAAAGATTATTTCTGCTGTAACAGGCGAGGAAAGCTCTCCGTGCCCTGAAGGGTGTCGTGATGCTGCAATCCCTCATAAGAGGATACAACGTCAGGAAGCGAGCAAAGATGACTCTCCAGTGTATGCAATCTCTTTTTCGTGTACAAACTAGAGTATGCGATCAACGCAGGAGATGTCCTGTGAGGGAGGCCGGAATTCCATTTTCATCGAGCCTAGCGACAGAGAAGAAACTTGTATCTCAAGCAGGAAGTCAATTGTGAGTGCGTAGGCTTTATTATGAATTCAAACCTTATACTTCAAAATTGAGTTGGCTTATTATCTTCTGCAAATTATGTGTAGTCTAGAAACGTGAGTAGCACTTCAGACGATTTTGATGAACGACACGCATGTAGACCTGAAGAAATCCGAGCCCTGATACAGAAAGCAAAAGAATTTTCTCTAAAACAGGGGAAGACACTTGCTCATGCCTTAACTCAGCAGGTTTTGAAATTTATTTCTTGTCGTTTTTTTTTCTGTTTCTTTCATTGATATATCGATTTATATTGAGTTGTTCACATGTTATAATCATAGAACTGGAACGTGGATGAGAATCAATTTCCAGGAAACAATGGATCCGAATTAGAAAATGCCAGACTTTCTGGGAAGACAACAAAAAACCAGTGGAATAGGAGCGACACAAATTTATGCAAGGACGTGATAAAGACTGTCCAAGTTGACAATGATCGAACTTTCTCAAACAGATCCTCAAATTTCCACATACTGCAAGATCAGTATCATCAGGACCATCCATCTCCACCTCATAGAAGATGCAATGATTTCTCCCTCCGTTCACCTAACATGTCGTCCTCCTATAATACAAAACCCGCTCATGCTCACTCAGCAAGCCCCCGTTATCAAAGACTAGAAAGGAAATATCAAGCAGCAGAGACGCCAACCTTGCGGTCAAATTACTTCCATAGAATGAGCACGAGCAGTAACTCAGCCCTTGCATCTCAGCCGAACTACATGGCCACCACTGCCTCGGCTGAGGCTCGAGTGAGGTCACAAAGTGCACCAAGGCATAGGCCTTCGACCCCAGAGAGGGAGAAAATCAGTTCAGCAAAGAAAAGACTATCCTTCCCTGTCCCTGACCACTGCAATGACATTGGCCTGAATGGATACATTTCAGATCATCATAACATCGACACCCCTTGCTATAAATACATTCATATGCTCCCAGTTTGTGTCGAGCAGAGGTCAATTATGTCCTCTTGCTGCACAGATAGTCTTGCTGATGATATTTCTTCATCTACAACTTGTGATACAAGGTGGTTGAGATGAACTTGAGATGATTCCATAGGACTAATGTTACGAATCTGATTTACGCGTTTTTTTTTCCCTAATGTTCAGAAGACAAAATGTTTTGGTAGTTGATCTGAGACTAGGCCTAGATTTCCAAGGTTGTCATGGTTTTTCGTATCGTCTTTGGTTATAAGATTACATACTGTGTCTTGGGTTATGTTTTGCTACACCAAAATGCAAAATCCCACAACCCAGAGGGCAATCTCATCAAGAGGGGGAGTCTTTCTATCCCAAACCCCGCAGAACATATGGAGTTGTATCTTTTCCTCATTGTAGTATTCTGTTGTGCATCAAAAGAAGTTCAAATGAATGCTTTAACTTTATTAGGTTCTTTAATAAATTCCTCTAGGCTCATGTTTGTATTTTATATTATCCTATAAAGCACAAACGTATGTAGCTCGGCTAATAGGCATCTAAAACTATAAAGGGGTTCTTGAACAGCACCACTGCTTGCGGGTTTTGACATGATAACAAGGCTCTTTTTGTCCAGTTCCAATCTAAAACCATATGTTAAGACATTATATGACGCTATATGACCATGTGATGTACATCAAGAGACGTCACATGAGAAATCACAACCATGATGCGCGCCACATGGTGTCATACATAGAGTTGTATATCATTTTTATCTTTTCTTCATCGATTGTAAGAGTTTTTCTCCCATATGGTACGAAATGGAACAAATATTTTGTCCACCTGCTTCACAAATCATCTAATTTCATCTCAATCTTACGGTTGGTTTCCACCGCTAGAATGGCGTACTAATTGATTTTATTTTTCAGTAAGAATTATAAAAACAATTTCAACAAAGAGATATTAAACTTAAAAGAAAACCTTTTATAGACCAAGCATCCATCGACCATCATTCTGCTCTTTATAGTTCCTGTTGAAAATGTCCGTACAGAGTAATAAGAAATAGATCATAAAATGCACTTAACACAAAATAACAAGAACAGGACTCGACTTCAATAAACTGTAGAAGGTTGTTCTCTGGCATCTCAGAAGCCTAATTCAGCCATGGGAATACAGCAGCATCTGATAATCCTGTTTGAGGCCCAAGAGATGGACTGTTACACACACTGCTATCGGAATGTGAAAATAATGTGCGGTGAAGAACCCCAGACGGAGATGAAACGGTGGTTGCGGAAGGGCTGATTGAATTATAAGGAGAAGCTGCATCTGAGCTCTCGAAGAGAAACTGATCCTGGACCCAACACCTCGGCTAATGGCCCCCCTTGTGCAAAAGACGTCCAAGAAATGGGGCCTAGCCTATCTGAATCTTCACGTTTAAGATCATTGCAGTCTTCAGAACCAACCCCTACTTCAATAATTTTCATTCCTCGATCTAATCCATTTCCAGCAGTCATTGCCATTGATAAAGTGAGAGATGAAGGCAAAATATTCCCCTGATCTAATGATACAGATGACTCAGTATTGGCTCTGTTATTTGACCATGCATCGATAAATCTGGCTGAGGTTTCTACCCGTGAGTTTCTATCTGAAGAAATCAAATCAGAGTTGAGAAATGAATCTACATAGATCTGATCACCATCACTGAGATGAACATCATTATCAGGGACAAGAAAATCTGTATAAGGGAACATATTTAGTGACTGATTTTGCGCATAAATTGAGCCCCGATTTGCTAAATCTGTGTCCACCAAATGCTGCCTTGGGGGATCAGCACCACGCATTGCAGCCATCTCAGCTTCCATCATTAGGTTCAAATTCCTTCAGTACATTAGCCAAAATCAATGAATAAGCATACACAACATGAGCAGAGGGCCCTCAACCCAACCCCTACTAATAGAAAAGAAAACAAAAACTTAGTTGTAGCATCAGGTGCCATCTGATACTTTGTAGCAATATACAGTATTGAGACATTAGGCATGCAAGATTGGATATAGCTTATACAAACTAACGGCATGGCTGGTGGGGACGATAAAATAGCATTTGACAATGCTAAGGAACACAAACAGCAGTATTATACCATCCCAATATTTCTAGTGCTGTGTAACAGCAGCAGTGGCATGTTAGGTTCTAAAGTTTCAACTGTGTGGTACATATTCAGTTTAAAGGCTGCTTTCCAGTTATGTTATCCTACCTAGTCGAATGTGTTAATTGTGCGCCAAACTTTGACACTTGCCAGATTCCATCTAAAAAACAAACCTGCTAAGTTCCTCATAAGAGGCTGTAGAAATATTCAGATCAGTCTTGGGATAAAATGGTGGAGGGTTCTCAGTTGATGGAAGAATCCTGCGAGAGGCAGCATATTTGGCTTGAGTATTGGTGTTGAAAGAAGCATTAGTTTTAACTTCCACATGCTTTCTTGAACGGGGACGGCCTCTGTGCAGGTGGCGCTCACAGTATTTCTGGTTCGGAGCCACATCTTTTGAGCACCTCCATTTCTTGCCATCAGTTCTCTTGCATCTTCCGGGCTCCAGATCTCCAATTTTTGAATTTCTCAGGTTAAATATGGCTCCACGATTCACTGGCACCGCCATATCAACAAACAAGAAAACCAAATCAAATAAAGAAAAGAAAACTTCAAACTGATGAAAACACAAAAACAGAGCAAGATGAACCATACACTCAACCACCATTCACTAATCACTACCCAAAGAACCAAAAACCCACAAATCAAATCTAGAAAAGAAAGCTCAAATACAACGTACACACCAAAATCGAGCAACGAAATGTTCTATCACTATTTACTGCTCCAGATCAAGACACAAGAATAACCCACAAAAACAAATCAAAGAAAATCCACACTTCCACTGCCTTCTAGCACCAAATAATGAAAACCCACAAAACAAATCAAAGAAAGAAAACTCACAAGTAGTAGGCAAAATTTTGCTGGAAATGGTATGAGGGGTGGGGGTGGTTAACAGCCTTACATGAAGCATATGGGTCTGATGCTGCCGCAGGAGAATTGCTGGAAATGGGAAAAAGAAGTTCAGGAGGCACAGGAACAGAGGCCACCAAGTACTTAAAGATCATAGCTTGTCTTTCAAACTCCTTCCACTGAACTGACGTAAAAGGAAACCGCAAATTTGCCTCCATCCCTGTCCATCACAAGACAAAAAGCATTTTCAGTGGCCTTTCTCTTTCTTACAGTTGAATGTTATTCCTCTTTAACATTATACGGAGAGAAAAAGGAAGAAGAAAAAAAAAAACAATTTTACCTGGGGATTTCAAGGCAGTGGAAGAAGGAAAAATGTCAAAAAGATGCAGAGTTTTAACTACTACTGAACCACTAGCACTACTACTATTACTACGAACTTCATCTTCAAATATATTGCCCCCAATCTCGTAACCTCCGCCGGGTATACAGAGGGCCCCGCGACCATAATCCAATTGACGGCCATGATTTTCTTGATGCGTCATGATAATCCTAGGAGGGAATGATTCAGCACTCTGCAGCTTCAATTCAAACCAAAATCTCTACTACAAACATCAGATTCTGATGATGGCGCCTCGTCCTAAAACCCAAACCCGATTAGCACAGTTTTTCACAAATCCACGTTTCCCTAACTGGAAATCTAACTTTTCGCACTATAATTACCCGCTCAAAATAAGAAAGAAACAGAAAGCCCAAAAGTGCCTGTTTCTTCTTTGTGATTCAATTTTTCATCCCCGAAAGTGCAACGTCAACCAGGAAAAATCAAGAAATGAATTTTATGGGGAGTGGGATGGATTTTGGAATTTAGTATATTGCCGCCATTGTCGGCCTCTGGTCTGCCTCCATTCTTCCAACATTCGCACAATAAACACAACAGTGGATAAATGCAAAATTCTAGCTTAATATTTTCTCTCTCCTATAATTGCCATATCTATCGTTTTCTTCATTTATAAAGCTTGACCACCGTACTTCTATCTATCCTAACTTTTTTAAACTAACCTTTTTTTTTAAACAAAAAAAAAAACATGAATAAATATTCACAATTTTCAATAATCCTTTTTTCCCCTTGCATTTTCACGACAATTTTCAATCACAATCAAAATATGCTGATAAAATTGATCAAGAAAAAAAAAATATCAACTATTATTGCATACAATTATTATCTACCAAAAAAAATTCGTACTTATTCATTGTAACTAATTTTTAGCTTTTAGATGGATGAGATTATTATTTGAATGTGCAGTGAAAATATAGTGAGAGCTCATAGGATTTATTTATAGAGAATTTGTAGTTAGTGCTAGTCCCAATTTTACATCATATCTCGTCAGATAGATATGTGGTGGAAAATTATTGAACAAACTATAATTCTGTGAGACGTATTATGAGATTATTTTTATTGTTAAGTCCTATAAATTTGATTTGTTGATAATTGTCTAGTGAAAATTTTAATTATAGAGAACAAGCCCTTGAATTTTTTTAATTTTTCATCTTATTTTATTTATTTATTTATTATTATTATTATTTTGAATATCCAACACATATTTTTCTTAAAAAAAAACTTTCAATATAAAAATAAAGGGTTGATTTCACATATCGTCCCCAACCTTTGGGGTTAGTATCGGTTGGGTCTCTAACCTTTTTTTAACTCGCTGGATCATCAACCTTTCATTAAGTCACACAAAAGGTCATTTTGAGGGTTTTTGTCAACTTTTCCGTTAAATTCTCGACCGACTTACTATTATATCCTTATCTTTTTAAAATTAAATCAAAAAGTTCTAAAATATAAAAAAATAATATAAAAATTAAAATAAAATTTAAAAAAAAAGAAGAAAAAGGGGGATGATCACCTCTCCTCCCAAAACTGCTGCCGTAGAGGTGGGAGACCTCTATGTGAGCGGTCCTTTTCTGGCAGCTCACCTGGGGTCTCCCCTCACCCTTTGGCTGCCTAGCGGAAATGGTAGTTGCTGCCACAGCCAGTCCCCTACCCGAAACCCCTTTTTTCTTTTTCCTTTTTTTTAAATTTTTTTTATTATTTTTTTATATTTTTTGAACCTTTTGATTTTAATTTAAAAAAATAAGGATATAATGGTAATTCAGTCGAGAATTTAATGAAGACGTTGATGGAAACCGTCAAAATGACCTTTTTGTGACTTAATTAAAGGTTGAGGACCTAGCGGGTTGAAAAAAGTTAGAGACCCAACCATACTATCCCCAAAAATTGGGGACGATATGTGAAATTAACCCAAAAATAAATAAATAAAACTTTGTATAGGTTAAAACATAACAAGCTCTTGTATGTTATCATGTAGCTAATTGAGCACTCATCCTTTTAGCTATCTCAATAACATTTTTGACGTATCATATCGTATTACGAAGAGCATCTACAATGAATAATAATAGTTGTGCAGTGATATGGCAATTGGTAAAAAAAATATCCTTATTTGCTACGTTATATGCTTGATATTGTCGTAAAGAATATCAAGCATTAATGTCAAATATTAATTTATCTAATCACTAAACTTCATTTTCTTTCTCTTTTCAAAATATATAATAATAATTTGTCAGATATACAATAGACATTGTTGCATTGAAAAGCTAATTGAATGTATTGCCAATGTTTTTTTACTGCATGCTACCTCCGTCCTAAAAATATGTTCCAGTTTTCATTTTTCATCCGTTCTAAAATATGGTCAAATTTCCTTTTTAAAAGTAGTTGAAATATTAGTTCTCTTATATGTCTCTATTCAATGCGCATAGCTATCATAAAAATAGAATTATCAAAGTGTAATAATTAATAAATGAAAATGTATAATAGAAAAATGATGTTAAAATTTATCTTTTCAATACTATTAAAAAAGTTTTTCTTAATTTATGTGATAAAAGAAATAGGACTCTCGTTTTTAGGACGGGATATGTTTACAATTTTAATGTTGACATTGGACGTATGAAAAGAAGGAATCTTGAAATGAGTGTAAAATGAAAGTGATTGCAAACTGCAATATTGGGCCAATTTATGGTTATCGGAGAATTGCAATTCTTCATTGGTAGAAAGTACGGTGGCTTTATTGTGGGGGGAAAAATGAAAAGAAAAAGGAAAGCAAAGGTTCGGTGGTTTTCTTAAGTGATTTGTCGTGTCGAGAATTAAATATTCTTAGTATATTTCAATTATTAAAGAAAGTGTTCGGATCTTCACTTCATGTGAAAATTTCTTGACATAACTATTACTTCACTAATTTTTCCATATTCATTGTAGTGCAAATTTTGGCTATTAAATATGATGAATTTATTGTTTTCAAATAAAAAATTTATGAAGGATCTATTAAATTAATTAAGAAGCATTTTTTGTCTACATTTGAAAGAATTTTATAGAGAAATGTAATTTACTCAAATGAACTTTATTACCAACATGACTGCTTCAGAAAATATGCAATTTATGAGATTGGGGATTGCAGTTACTTGCCTTACTTATTCTCAAATTTCTTGAGTTAATACAATTTACGTGGTTAAAGCATCTCCAATAGATTCTCTAAATGTAAAATGTTCTTTAAAATAAAGAATCAAATCATAAAAAGTTGCTTTAATAGCCTCTCTATTTTAACATTTTAATTTAAATAATGAGTTTGACTCTCTAAATTTAGAGAGTCAAATTCATTCTTTATAATTAAATACTCTTAAGAAATTTCAAATTTCAATGTCTTTTGTGGGATAAAGCTGTTGAATATTAAATGAAGACAAGAGATGATATGATTAAATAATAAAAATAAAAGTATGTGAATGAATAAAAAAATGAAAACACAATACATACTCTTGGAAGAAGTAAAATGAAGAGTAAAAAATAGAGAGACTATTGGAGAGATTAAAAAATTAAACTCAATAAATTTTATGAATGGCAACTAGGTGGGTTCAGGGCGGGTAAGCCTTCCCCTGCCCCCCATACCGTGCCCGATTGAATAGAGTACCTGGAGGGTACGGGGCGGGGGAGGTTCAGGGCAGATATGAGAAAAATACCCATTACTCAGCCCGTTAAGAAAATCTTAAAAAAATTAAAAAAAAGATATTAAATTACTTGAAAAAACCATCCAAATTATCATACATCAAGCCCAAATTGGTTTGTCTTGCATTAGTTTTTGTTATTTTAAGGAAACTTAAATTTTGAATTAGTGTAAAGTTTGTTAAAAATGTAACAAAAATAAAGTCGAGCAAAGCGGTTAAGGTATATTGATTTATCTTTGAGTGTCAGGGTTCAAATCCTCAGCTCTTCATTAATCCTTTTTCAATATCTAATTTTTTTATATTTTTTTATAATTAAAAAAAATTTAGGTATCGGGCCGGGCGGTTAGGGCGGGCATTACTCGTCCCAATTGTTAATGGGACGGGTAGTACCAGCACCCTGAAAGGCGAGTCCCCGTGAGTATCGGATAATATGTATAAAATTGTCATTCCTAATAAATTTATTGATAGTACTTTTAAAAATGCATAAAATAATCTTTAAATTTAAAGAGTCTACTGGATATGCTTTTACTTCCTTATACTGCTTCCATTTCCTTCAATAATATCCAATTTCCTTTTATTTAAATCTATTAATGGTGATATTATGAATATATTGATAACTAGCATTATTCTTTTTTAACTAGTCCAAGGGAATGTTTATTTTGCATATTTCAAGAAATATTTATTTTTTTCCTAATTTTCTTTCTTTCGTTCTACAATGGTCTCTTTTAATTTATCTATTGTTGTTTTTTTATTTAAAAGACATAATGATAATCAACCACCTGGTCAAACATCAAGCACTAAAGAGTTTTGATCAAACATCAAACATCAACCACTTGCCGCAAAGAGTAATTTTGATTTTCCAAATTTGAAGTGTTAACATAAAGAGTTTGTTATGGTTTGAATTGTAATACAGTGGATAGATACTTACATTTTAGACTAGAAATCCTGAGTTTAAATCACACATACCCTTCTATGTCCCGTGTGTATCAAAAAAATATAAAGAGTTTACTTGGACAAAAATTTAATTGTTGAACCTTTAAATTAGAGAGCGTCTCAAGAGCCTATTAGAGACGCTCTTGAAAGCCTATTGAGAGTTAAATAAAAAGAGTTCATTATTCGGTAAAGAGAGATTTTATTTGGCAAAATTTACAAATTAAATACAATGTTCAGTGATTCTCACTGGGACCGTGGATGATATTCATTTGTAATATCGTTTTTGCTTAATAATACAATAATAATTTGAATTGTATTAAAAAGTCAAAGCGTAGAAATATATATATATACACACCTCATCTCATATTCTTCTTGAATGCTCTGTCACTGTACTTTGAGAGAAAATGAATCCAGGTCCTACCCATATAATTGTGTGCAATTAATCGCTCAAATCTGATTCAATTTACTCAATTTGTTCAGCAACTCTTGACATTGATCCATACTTTTTCCTTTCATTTATTTTAAAATCTGTATCAATATATTACGTATCTCAAAATGACAATATTTGATAAAGTGACCAAAAAATATATTTACAAATCAAAATTGGTAACTTAATGCCACCGAATTGGAATGAGATGCGTGATCTAATAGCATCCTTTCTTCGAATTTGGATGACACACAATGCATTCTCTAATGAAAATTACCAAAAGAAAATTTTATATGTAATGCAAAATATATTTTTGAAAAAAAAAATGAAAATAGAAAGAAAGGGTGGCAGATAGATGATTTTAATTGAAAAAAATGAAAGGGGACAGTTGAACATTAATGAGCGGGGCAAACCATAAAGGGTAAGACAGCTGTGGAATGAGATGGGGCGTCTCCATCACCTACAAAAGACAAATAGTACCCCCAACAATTCTTGTCCCACCTCACCCCCTTAACAATATCAGAGTTTACAAATTACTCCTTCGTTTTTAAACTATCTAATTGAAATATCTTTGGCTCTACCTTATCTGATTTGTATAAGCGTTACTTTCCATTCGCTTTTACCGTAGTTGTGTTTCAATTATTATTACTTTCTTAAGGTACATTTTTCATCATAACCTCAATAACTTTGGTGCGTCTTTCTTTAGAAGCTACTTTATTCAACTTCCATTCAATTTCTATAGCGCCTTTTGCGCCAACATGGAATTTAGGAATTAGGACAGACAAAATAAGAGAAATAATAACACCACCAAAGTATTATGAGTTTACATTCAACATGTCCTTTGTTACTACATCAAGAAAAATTAATACTGTCGTTGACGGATAGTCTATTTGTACTTTCTGCAAAGGCTGAAATATCATGCCGTAAGTTTTCCAAATTAAATATTAGTAGTTAGCGGGGATAGTGGGTGGAGGAGAGCATCCATATTTTCGATAGAAATGGGTGGGGTGCCTCCATGAAGGGAACAATAAAATAATTACACCATATTGTACATAGGGACCACCTTTCTTACTTTGAATTGGATTCCTTTTACCTCCGCAAAGGGAACACAAACTTCCCAAATCATTCATTCACTATTATCCTAGCACAACTTCAGTGTTTCACATGACAAGATATTTCTCAATTAAAAAAATTAAGAAAAAAATTGATGCATGGATCTCAATGAGCATATCATGAAAAATCCAAGATTCAATAACACAAAAAGGACAATAATTACAAAGAAATGTTGTTTTAGTATGATACAGTTGTTTCAAACTTAAGTAATAGTATGTGATAATTATTTGAACGTTCACTAAACTACTTTAGATATATTGTATTTAAGCAAAAAAGCAACATATTAAATATGCCAGTTATCTACAAAAAGTTCGGTTGACTTCATCAACAGTCATTGAAGCTTAAAACAATCTTTAAAATTCAAGAATTTTAGCAATAATGACTCAAGTTATCAATGGTTTGGATAAATGGTCACTTTGGTCTAAAATTGCCCCAAACTATCAAGAATCCAAAACGTAATATTAACTAAAACTAATGCTGTAGAGGAGGGTTTGTTTTCATATATTCTCTAACCGAGTGACCATCAATACATCATTCCTCCCTTTCTATCCTCTATCAAAATTGATTTGAAAGAAAGTATAATACAAATAGAGGAACTTCCGGGAGGGACATAGACTCATCCTTATCGTCCTAATAAGGATTGCTGTTTACCACTTGAACTATTACTCTTAGTCTAAATAAGGTATAATCCTAAATTCAAATTAAATTATGGACATATTATAATTTAAAATTTCAGTTAAAAAAAAATAGCCCACGAAATAAACATTCCACTGAAAGTCTGAAAGTTTGGCCTGTTAGTTATATATTGGGCCGAACAATTGGAACAGAAGGGTCCGAACAGTCCTTCATCCCTTACGGGGCACATCCTATCGTAATCTGGGCTAGGGCCTGAGCCTGCAAAATTAGGCCTACATCATCCTAATTGGGTCTCATAATTCAATAATTTAAGAGATCGGGCAGGCAAAAACTGTGCACGGGACTGTGCATAGTAAATGGGCCTCAAGATCATAATCTATTGGACTTCGAAGTGAAATATCCCTAACTGGGTCAGCTTAATTAAGCCTATCCTCCCAATTTGGGCCAATTTAATGGGCTACAAAAATACTCATTGAGCTTGTTAGTTAGATTTTGTGCCGAACAGTTGGACCACATTTTGATTAGGCTGAACATGCAGCTATTGGGCCTATACGATACTAATACAAAATTTGTAAATACTGCACCAAAACAGCAAAATAAAAGGACATTAAAAAGTTAAAACAAGTCGCAAATATTCATTTGTGGAATGTGAATTAATTGTAGACAATAACAATAAACAAAATTCTGTCTGTACCATAGCAGTGGAGTATAACAAAAATTAAAAATGATACTTATAACGTATTATTATTAATTTCAAATTGTAAACAAATTATGCCAAAACAAATGAAACAAACAAAAACATCACGTGTATCAACATGATATAAATTAATCCCCCTTCAGAAAAAAAAAAAGGAAGTTGATTTTTTGGGTTAAATGAACAAAAATTGATGCTTCAAATTAACAAAAAAAAGGTTTAAATTAACAAAATTGATGCTTTATTAACAAAAAAAGGGGGAACCCAAAAGAAATAACAAATTGATACCTTTTTATGCTAATCAAGAAGTTCCCAAAAAAATAAAAATAAAAATGAAATGAAGCTTGCTGGAGTTTTTTTATCCAAAAACCATATATAAAATTATTAAGGCATGGCTTTTCAAAAAATAAATAAATAAAGTATGAATGTGAATCTATTCTCCGTATAACTGTTCACGGTTTCTATGGAATAATATTAAAGAAGAATTAAATGTAGCTGTTTTTAGGGGTCTAATTGAAGTAAAAGAGCTTTTATGGTTTTATTGAGAACTTAAATTTTGACAAGTTATTCAGCATTTTAAGAATATAGAAATTTTAGAAATTGTTACTCCCTCCACCCCAAATATATATATTCCTCTTTTCCTTTTTGTGGTCTCAAATATATAGTCATTTTAAGCCGAGGAGTTAATTTTTGCCATTTTACCAAATAACCTTATTTATTATGTTTAGTAATAACTATTTGTTTCATTATTAAGTAAGAGTATATTGGAGAAATTATATGTAAAATTTATTTTTTTAATAAATTTTCTTAATTTTTGGGAAAAAAGTAAAGGACCATATATTTAGAAAGGAGGGAGTATTATAATTGGTTTATTATTTGTTAAAATTTCTCCTTATAAAAATATAAAAACTCACAATTTCGTCCCATTGTTAGTACCCTGGGTTGAATAGCTGGGCCTCATAAGCTTTAATGAGTTATAAAGGCCAACATGTATAACCATTTGGGTTGGGCTGATTATCTGTATATTTGCTATGTTCTTTCAATTCTAGGCCTCTGGTCTTGCACTAGATGGAATTTGAACCAAATGGTTTTTGTGTTAAAAATTAATAATGTAGGAATTGACGTAGCACCAAATTGTTATTTAATCATGTTTGAATTTCGTTGTGTGGTTAGATTTTCTAGTTTTCGGGGAAATGACACGAGTTTGAACCATACCCATTTCTCCCCTTAGTTACACATATTCCCATATCTCACCCAATTTAACAATAAATTTGTGTACATGTTTTCTCGACCCAATTTAACAATTCGGGTGATCGGGCAAGCTCATGGGTAATCCTGCCAGTACCCAACGCCCATTTCTATGTTAGAATAAATGTTGGTAGATGAAAACTTCAATTGGCATCGACCGAGATGGCCTCCCAAGTCACATCCGACATATCCCAATGCACCAATTTTAACAAAGCCCCTAAAGAATTCCAGAGATGATAATGAAAGAAAAATAGTAAAATCCGAACTAATAAGTAATTAATTACATAGTAGCATGGACAGGCACACCAGTGTTCCAACTATGTGCAAACAAACAAAAAAGGCAATCAACGTTGCAACCAAAGAAAAATTGTTATATTTTACTTTTAAAAACAAAACAATTAATTACGAGGATCAATTCCTTGCCTATGCAAATAATTAGTGTAGATCAAAGTTGATCGGTGTAGTAGCGGGGTTGGTAGTGGCCCAGTGGGTATGAGATAACCCCAGTATATGTAAGAGTAGCATCAAAATTAATACTGTTTAAATGTTTTCCACAAAAGAAGTACGTGATTATTATTTCTTCATTTTTTTTTTTTTTTTGTTGTCTGTCATATTTTTGTCAAATTTAAATTTATTCATCTATTTTATTATCATTCAAACAAACTTATTACACGCCTACTTTATTCACAATAAATTTATCAAAATCATCGTAACAACTCCTCCGTAAAACCGTCCATTCAAAGAATATATGAATCCTACTTTAGAAAAATAATAATAATATAATTAGATAAATATTTTTCAAACATTTTTTCTTTGTCGGAAGCACGCCATTAAGGTTTGTTTCCTTAACCTCCTCTACTCTATATGCGCAATTCTTTACATATTTATTTATTTAAAATCTTTTGAAATTGTTCTAGTATTGTATGAATTTAAGCAGCGTTACATTATCGCCGGAAAATGCGGTGTACAATGTTAAATTTAGCTGGAATTTATGATAAAGATTTTATTTTGACCGGTTGAAGAATAGATTTTTCGATTTTCTGTTGATCCGAGGAAAAAAATCTAGTGAAAATGGGGCATTGTTGCAGTAAGGGCGTTACAGTTAACAAAGACAGCGGTGTTTCCTCCGCCGATCACGACCAAAGGCCGCCGTCATCGGCAGTGGGGACACGGACTACCGCCGGTAATGGGGTTGCTCGAACTCCAGCTCATTCATTCACAGGTAGCCCGTGGCAGAGTCCGTTTCCCGCCGGGGTGGGACCTTCGCCGGCGAGGACGCCCGGGAGGAAGTCGAAGTGGCCCTTTCCTCCGCCATCGCCGGCGAAGCCGATCATGTCGGCGTTGATGAAGAGGCAAGCTGGGACTCCTCCGGCGAATCCGATTCCGGAGGACGCCGGAGAAGGTGGCGAGAGCCAGTTGGATAAAAGTTTTGGTTATCCCAACAATTTCACGGCAAAATATGAACTGGGAAAAGAGGTGGGGCGAGGGCATTTCGGGCACACTTGCTGGGCTAGAGGCAAAAGGGGAGAACTCAAGAATCAGCAAGTTGCAGTCAAGATCATTTCCAAAGATAAGGTGTGTGGTATGTGATTATAATTTTCATATACTTTTTTATCTTACCTTACAGAATTTTATGTCCTTTTACTTCGTTTGATCCTATGTTTTTTCACGCCTTACCTCTTTAAGTTTCAGGGGGGGGGGGGGGGAAGGGTTCCTGTTCCTGCGATTATTAATAAAATGCAAGAGTTTAGGGGTATAACATCTGTGAAGAGTACATTTTCGTGCAACATCTACATTTGCCTTTGAACTTCAATCAGACAAAATATTAATAGGAAAAACAATCTGGCTATCTAATTCTATGATGAACTCATGATTCCTTGTAACGTAGATTGGATTTCATTAACGTGATGAATTCTTATTATTTGTTTCAAGGTGTTAAGTTTTTCATGAAATGAGTTTTATATGGCAGATGACTACTGCATTATCCATTGAAGATGTTCGGAGGGAAGTGAAGATATTGAAAGCTTTATCTGGACATGAAAATTTGATCAAGTTTTATGATGCTTTTGAAGATGCACATAATGTTTACGTAGTCATGGAGTAAGTCTTCCTGTTTGTGAGGTTACTTTCTCGTCTGGCCTTTCAGTTAGCATGTATCTGAACTTGGCAGAAAAATTCTACTTCTGACTCTGATGAACATTTGAGTTTCGCGTTACTTCATGTCCTATGCAATCTACGCTTAGTTTTCCTTGATTTGCATAGTTTTGTAGTTTTCCTTGATTTGCATAGTTTTGGTCTAATTGATAATAGTTAATGCCTGTTGTTAAGTGTAGTTCATTATGTATTTGGGAAATTATATTGTTGACAGATTGTGTGAAGGTGGGGAGCTACTGGAGAGGATTCTGTCAAGGTAATATTGGATTAATATTTGTCTTATACATCAAGTGACGGATGGATCAGCTCGAAAGCATTTCACCCATTGTGTTGCAGAGGTGGAAGATATACAGAAGAGGATGCTAAGAAAATTGTTGTGCAAATGTTAAGTGTTTCTGCCTTTTGTCATCTTCAAGGTGTAGTGCACCGAGATCTAAAGCCTGAGGTATTTCAAACCCAAAAAACATATTCCAAATCTTGTATGTTTATGGGCATGCACACAACTTATTGTTCATGATATATAGATATTTCACTTGGCTTTGTCTCAGTTCACTAATCAGCTGACGAGAGCTGTTTGCAAGAAAATGGACGGTTTGCAACTTATTTCCTTTGATTGTAACTTTTTAAAGGATTAACCTTATTTATGGCAGAATTTTCTTTTCACCACAAAAGCCGAGGATGAGATGATGAAGGTTATAGATTTTGGACTTTCAGATTTTATTAGACCGGTAAAGGTTCTAAATTTCTATGTGATGCTCGTTTTCCCTTATTTTCCTATCAACAGTATCTCATTTTTAGAAGTTTTCTATTCTGATCTCCAGTAGGCCTATCCTTTTTATTAGTCTCCCTTCAACCCCCATCTGTTACTGCCTAACCGATGGTACTTGTAAATTTACTCATCTGTTTCAACGTGATATATCTTAGTAAATTAATAAATTGCTTCCAATCTCCGTCGCCATCTCACCTTTTCACTGCTTGCCTGGCAAAGTTATGCTTAATGAATCACGAAAATATGCATCAGTAGTTCACATGTCCATCGCTTCGTGACTAAGACAAACATCCGGATTTATCATTGACTGTTTCTCTGATAAACATAATATACTAATACACTCTTGATTTTTGCTTCCTTTCATGTTATATCAATCATCGGTTTGATACCCAACTCAATGAGTTATTATAAATTTGCAGATCAGAGACTCAGTGATATTGTTGGCAGTGCATACTACGTTGCGCCTGAAGTACTTCATAGATCATATAGCGTTGAAGCTGATACATGGAGTATTGGTGTTATAACATATATTTTGCTATGTGGAAGCAGACCTTTTTGGGCACGCACCGAATCAGGAATTTTTCGCTCTGTGCTAAGAGCCGATCCCAACTTTGATGACTTACCATGGCCAACGGTGTCAGATGAAGCAAAAGAATTTGTGAAAAGGCTTCTGAACAAAGACCACAGAAAACGAATGACTGCTGCTCAAGCTCTGAGTAAGTTGGGTAAATCCTAGTGGCACATCCGACGAAATTCGGAGGCATCCCTAATATTCAGTAAAAACTTTTAACCCATTAGTGGCAGGTTTATTGCATATGAACAGGATCTGGTTATAGCAGTGGCCTATGTTTATTTTGGCTGAATTTATTCATTTCATATATAAAATTGATAATTGTCTCTACATGTGCAGCTCACCCATGGTTGAGGGGCCTAAACAGTACCATACCACTAGATATAATGATTTACAAGTTGGTGAAATCATATATTCGAGCCACTCCTTTAAAGCGTGCGGCACTGAAGGTATATAATTTCTTTTATTTTTCTGATGCAAATTTTTGTTATAGTTTGCTGTTGTTTCTTGCCGTGAAAACTGCATAATAAGCTTTGCATCACATTATTGGGAAGGATGCATGAGCAAGTAACTTCTTTGCTACTCCACATTTCAGGCTCTTTCTAAAGCTTTGACAGAGGACGAGCTCATTTACCTTCGGGCTCAATTTAAGCTGTTGCAGCCAAAAGATGGTTGTGTCTCCCTCGAAAACTTCAGAGCGGTTGGTGCTAACCCTCCATTTCTGTTCATTTTCCTTTGGTAGTCTTTCATTGCATTGCTTAAAAAAAAATCAAGAAAAGATTTATCTTTGTTCAATGTACAGGCTCTTGTGAAAAATGCGACTGATGCGATGAGGGAATCGAGAGTCTCTGACATTTTGATTTTGGTGAGAAAAACTTGGACTTTTCGAGATTTCATATCATTCTTGCTGATGTTCATTTATTTGTACCTTGTAGTGACTGAAATTTCAACTGATCTTTTTCCCTTTGGCCATTGCTATAGTCAGTTGGCCGTCTTCTTGTTTCAACCTAATACTTTTTTTATTATGAATTGAAGATGGAGCCTCTGTCCTACAAAAAAATGGATTTTGAGGAGTTCTGTGCCACCGCAATTAGCGTATATCAGCTCGAAGCTCTTGAGAAATGGGAGGATATTGCGAGTGCAGCATTTCAAAATTTCGAACAAGAAGGAAATCGTGTGACTTCTATCGAGGAATTAGCACATGTATGCATCTTTACCTCTTCTTCTAATATCATGGTTTCTATCCATCTATAGTTATTATACAACATAATTCTGCAGGAATTTAATCTGGGACCGACAATGCACTCTTTGTTCAAGGATTGGATTAGAGAATCGGATGGAAAATTAAGTTTTCTTGGATATACCAAGTTCTTGCATGGAGTAACAGTGCGGTCATCATCGAGCACGAGGAACCGTCAATAACTTTGTTCAATAGAGGTATACAACTTTATATTGCCAAAGACAAATTTTGTTAAGAGTTTCAGCTTTCTAAATTTTCTCCCAGTTTCATTTTTCCAAGTAACAAGATGATTTGTTTGTTTCTTGAACTTGTAAACAATGATGATATTCTTGCCACTTCACAAACTGAAGTTTGTGGATTTTTTTGTTGATTAATGTACAAGTTACACACTTCATGTGTACAAGTTGCAGTATGATGAAATTTTAGTTGTTAAAACGGGGATGGGAGGGCACATGTCCAAATAGAGCGGGATTCTGACATGTTTTATATGCAGAATTAATTTGCCAAATTGCCAAAGATCAATTTGAATAATTAGAAAGTCAAATTCAGCGAAATAAAAGCAGATCCCTGTTTGGACACGCCCACCACTTTTTCGATTTAGGGCTTGTTTGAAGCTTTTTAAATTTTTAATTTATAAAGTGAATTTATAAAGAGTTGAAATGAGTGGTGGAGATTTAATTGAAGTTTGAAATGTATAGTGATTGTTGAGTAGTTGTCAAATCAACAGTCAAATCATGGTAGGTGAATTTATAAAGAGAAAATTTAAAGAGTATCAAACAAGGCCTTAATGTTTTGTTGACATTACAACTAATATAAAATTTGATGGGACGTTAAGGTAGCAATTCTCAAGTTGAATTTTTGTAAATACATATTGTACCAACTTCACTTAAAGAGTCTTAGACGATAAATCAATAATAAATAGAACTATAATATAAAAAGATTGTATATTTTAATTTGATGTCAATTTAATATCGATGTCATAGTCGTACCAAGATGACATCAATCAATGAAAAATTTACAGAGAGTGGGCTTTTGTAAACAACCACGCCTTGCATAGATTCAAGGGGCTTTCTTCTCAGAACAGAAAATGTTGTCAAGGAAATAGTAAGTTTAAAAAAGAAAATATAGGTTTCTTTTTTCTTTTTCCTTTTTTTTTTAAGGGATAAATATGGGCTTCTTATGATAAAAATATATTATTATTTAAGAATCCGTTTGGATAAGCTGCTTTATTATTATTATTATTATTATTATTACTTATATTATTATATTATTATTACATTGTAAACGCAAAATCAAGTCAACAAACATTGCTTAACAAGTTGATTCACGTCCAATCGTTGGAAATTTGGGTCTTTCAATCGTTGGAAATTTGGGTTCTTTCTCTCAAATACTTGTATTAATAATTAGCGGATGCAGCAAGTTGGATATAAAATTGAAAAAAGTTTAGTTCATCCACCAAGTGTTTATATTAGACCAAGATTACACGGTTAAACTCGATTTTACATGTTGAATGGATTGAAATTTTTCTTTTTAATCGTTTTATAATAACGTATAAAATTATGTCAAAAAGTTACCAATTGCGGGAGGGACTGAGATTAACATAACGAATTTATCATGAAGTAACCATTAATTGTGAAATGGGCTAATCTCACTTATCGTCTCTAACCTTTAAGTGAAGAATCGACTAGGTCCTTAATTTTTTTTTTTCGACTTCCTGAGTCTCTAACCTTTTATAAATTCGCACAATGTGTCCTTTTTTACGGTTTCCTTCAAAATTACCGTTAACTTTCCAATAAAATTATCACTGTACCCTTAACTTTTTAATTTCAAAAATAAAAAAAAAATTTAAAATATTAAAAATAATAAAAAAATTTAAAAAAACCCACCCCACCCCCACGCTACCCTCCCAAGAATTGCCACTAGAAATGACAGACAGAATGTTGGCATTTTCGGCGATTGAAAGGGGGTGAATCTCCCCATTTGCTGCCGTTTCTGGTAGTAAAATGGGGGGATATGAATCTCCTCCACCTTCTGCCGGAAACGACAGCATTTTGTTGTTGTTTCCGGTAGTAAAATGGGGGGCATTCACCCCATGCAAAATATTGCCAGAAATGACACTCCCTTTTCGGCTGCAAAAAATGACAGCATTTCGGTAGCAACTCTTATGATGAGAGGGGTGGGTGTTTTCCTTTCTTATTTAATTATTTTTTATTATTTTTAATATTTTATTTTTAAAATTAAAAAGTTAAGGGGTATAACAGTAATTTTACTGAAAAGTTAAAGGCAATTTTGACGGAATCCCTAAAAAATGATCTATTGTGCGAATTTTTGAAAGATTGGGAACTTACGAGGTCGGAAAAAAGCTAGGGACCCAATCGATTCTTAATTCAAACGTTGAGGACGATTTGTGAAATTAACCTTTGAGAAATTTTAGAATCAAATATGGTATTTTATATGTCGAGGAGTGAACATAAATTTGGGGGCCACATTCTATTGTTTAATTTCAGTCTCAAAACCCGTATGTATGTTCTTAATTGGCAACTAGACTATTGGAATTTTTTCAAGAAACCACATACTTCCTCCAACTCACAAAGATATTCTCCTTACATTTCTCATAGATTAAGAAAATATATTTAATATTTTTGAAAATGTGCAAGTTAAGAATATATTTCATAATATACCTTTTGATTTATTTAATATTTCACTCTTAATCTTCTTTACTTTATTACCGACTTACCGTGCATAAGAAATAAGTGTATTTTAGAAAAATAATAAGTTAAATAAGGAAAATTGAATAAAATTTGAGACGGATAAAAAAATTAGGGAATATTTTTGGGGACGGAGAGAGTATAATTTTTTGTATTTCTATAACTTGGTGGTCAAAAAAATTAGGGTGAAGATGGAAATGCCAACAAAAATAAAGTGGCAGTCATCTTCATATATTCGAAAGTCAAAAGCCATTTTTTTTTTTTAAATTGTGGCGTGTGAAATCCATTACCAAAATAAAGTGATTATGCTTTTAAAAGTTTCCCACTTTGTGGGTAGAGAAGAGATGACATGTCAACATTCCCAGTTGTTTACAATTCATTCCATCATTGCAAGAATTAATTCTCCAATTTTACTTTAGAAATACAAATTTGAAAACATTCATTCATGTTTATCCCTCCTAGTTGCCAACTAATTTATTGTAAAAATCATCCACGAAATCAAATCAAATTTATTTATAGTGCTGTAATGAAATTTGTGTCAATCACATGCCAAAAATGGTTCTTCTGATCTGCATAACTGCATTCCGAAAGCTTAGAAATCACTAAAAAAAGAAAAGATATAATCGGCCAATTAATTACTAGTGGGATTGAAATCATCAACAACTGTTTTTGACTAAGCATTAGTTGTAGTGTATCCTTTCAAATCTACATTGATCAGAAGATGGATACTTCTTACCTTAATGGTAGTATTATTATTTATGACGTTTGAATTGCATTTAATTTAATGATTTACTCCCATTTTTGTACTACTAGTAGCATAATTTTCTGCATATATTACTAGTTACTAGAAATCTTATAAAATAAGAAAAAAGAAAATATAAAAGAAGGAACATAGAATAATGCATTTGTTTAGCCTAAAGGATTGCTTGTAGTTTACAATTCATGTTAAATAATTACAGGATGCGTAATGGAAAAAAAGACTAAGAGGTAGTTTGAAACTCTTTATATTTGCAATCTATAAAGGGAATTTATAATTAGTGGAAATGAGTGGTGGAGATTTAATTGAAATTTGAAATGTATAGTGATTATTAAGGAGTTGTTAAATCAACAATCAAATCATAATAGTGAATTTATAAAAAGAAAAAATAAAGAGGTTCAAACAACCTCTAATACGCAGCTTGGTACTAATAAAACGAATCTGTTGTAAAATATCAAAAAGAGGTGAAGGACGAGACAAGTACAAATATTTTTTATTGGATAATTCTTGGGCCTTGGGTTAGATAGAATCTCATTCATGATTATTAAAAAGGCAAATTCTTGATTGTGCCAGTGACACATAAATTCACACCTGAAAAAAATACTCGAAACCCCATTGGTTATGCTCATTCCACCTAATCACCGAACCTTGGATCGTTGCTATAAATAATGAGTGACAAATATAATAAATAACAAAAAATAATGACAAATTAGAAAATTTTCATGACAAATAATAAATAATATTCTGTTATTTTTTTTCTTTTAATTTTTTTTTCCTTCTCCACTAATTAAAAAAAAATTAACCTCATCTAATTTCTTGGGATTTAATATAAAATTAAGAAGTTAATTTTTTTTTTTTAAAAAAAAAAGCATCACAAATGGGAAACCTGTCTAATAGAAACTAATAACTATAATTATTGTTAGAAGAACAAAACACCACGTTTCTGCTTCATAATGGATATCAAGAAATGGATTATATATAAAATTAAAATAAAAAATCATAATAAAGATAACAAAAGATTTTGTAATCCGTCAAATTTATTACAATTCCGAGAAAGGATTACAAAAATGCATAACTAAAATAAGGTCGGATAATCTTTGTGAATTACATCAAGTGGATCACTAGAGAAGAAAATTACAAGATTCAAGCCCCGAAGCACAAGAACTGGTGGTGGTTGCGGTTGTTGTGGTGGTGGAGGTGATTTTCTTGGTCAATCTTGCACTGAACGTGGCGAAACTCCTCCACATGACACGGAATGTTAATCGGACCTTTCTGATCGAACCCATATTCCTCCTCCGCCGCTTTCAGCAACTGCATGAAAAGTGGGTGGTTAATGTATATCACCGGTATCAC
Source organism: Nyctanthes arbor-tristis (assembly GCA_963692815.1). NCBI lineage: Eukaryota > Viridiplantae > Streptophyta > Magnoliopsida > Lamiales > Oleaceae > Nyctanthes > Nyctanthes arbor-tristis. Next base: position 10,857 of record CAVNYN010268754.1, on the reverse strand, counting down.
AAACCTCTGTTGCTCCGCCCCTTGCCCCACCGTGATTGCAACAAACCCCTTCGGCACGTCCCTCCCCTCCTTCTTGAAGCCGCCATGGCCGTGACCGTGGTGGTGGAAATGGATGTGCGGCAGATGTATATGAAAATTCAGATGATGATGACTGGTTTTATGATCTCCACTACCCATCTCAACGAAACCCCAAAAAAACAAACAAAAGACCCAAATCGAAGAAGCCTTTCTTTTGTGTTTGCGTATATGTACAAAGTACAAACCAAGAAATCAAGAAATATCACAAGAACACGAGAGAAAAAGGCCAAGGATCAGAAGCCGAGATGGCGAGTATGAAAATGGTTAGAGAAGAGTCTGTTAAAGATTTGGGGATATTACTCATCCTATTCTTCTTCTCTGCAGACGCATATGAATTCTGATTTTTCTGTGAAGAAGATGAAGAGGGATTCACAAGACGAACAAGGCTCTATATATATACACAGAGAAAGAGAGGAGGAAGCCGTGTATGTAAATCTGTAGGGGTTTCTTAATTTATACGCGAAGGTATTTTCTAGACAAGGAAGAAGCTGCCCGGGGGAGGGGTAACTGCAAATTTGACTCCGTTAATTTGTGTTAATTTTGGGGCATGTTTGACCCAGCTTAACATTAATCCCTCAAACCGCCTTAAATATAACATAAAAACCCGTACTGAAGGGTAATACAGTGAAAAATGCAGTGGGATAAGATTTTATAGAGGATTAATTGAGGTTTATTGGGCTATACCTACCTAGTACTTAATTTGAAGTATTATTATTAATTATTAAAAAAAGACTATTTTTCAAATCAAAAAAGTCAATATGTCTATTATATTTCAGATTGGAGGAGAGTAGGTTTATTAGGCAACAATTAGTTAATAAGCTCTCAAAACGGTCTAATGAAATGATATTGCGTCACATGTTATCGAATATATTCTCATGTATAAGTGTATTAGAACAAGCGTGGAAAAATCTAATCATGTACCCAACAAATTTGACTTTTTTTTTATGTTTATTTTTCAAAATGTTTATTCCAAAATCTACATTACCAATTACCATTGAACGAAGTCATTTAGCAAAAAAAGAAAAAATTTAAGTATTATTTGTTTGATATTACAGGGCAATCGTAAGAGAGGGGAATCAAACTATTTATCAAAGGTTTAAAAAATAACTAGGATGACAATATCCGAGCGGCTGGTATTCTTACTAAATACGCTCTTTTGAGGAATATGGCGTCATCAAATAGAGTGCAGCCAATCAAGAGACGAAGAAAATGGTTAATATGACGTAATCCGGTTCCGGATAGGCATCAATTAGTTAATGAGTATTATGGTATAAAAACCGAATAAGCAATGACACCTAGTGATAGGCTGTCTTTGCTTTTGAAAATTGGGCCGGAAGTCACGCTCTAGATGGGCCAGCCCAGACTGATTTCCGGAGTCTGAACCCCATGCTTTTCTCCTCTTTGGAAAAAAAAAAGGAAAACAAAATCATGTGCTCCCCAATCATGACCGTTGATCTTATGATATCATCCCTTCAGTCAAAACCTTCTCTCTCATTTTTTATTTATTTATTTTCCGATCTACAAAACAATCAGTCCCGCTTACTCACTCACTGTGGGGCGCAGTGTGTGCTACATCAGCTGTGGGCGGTGTAACCCCGCTTACAGTGGACGGTTGATTATTTTCGACAAAAGAATGGTAAGGAACGGGAATCAAATCTTTAATTAAGTGTGGTCTGTCCACTTAAACACCATCAAATAAATGAATTTTTAATTTTGATCAAGCACTAACAACACCAAACAAATAACGTGTCATGATAATAAAATTGATAATGTGCTTACATCAACACTGATATTATGTCACATTATTGTCTGATATCGTTACAACACTATACGTCTAGTGTTTAAACATTCCTACTTGAATCTTGGCTCCTTGTTCTCATGGTTTTCATGCAACAGTGGCAACCCAAAATTAAGAAATTATTAAGTATTCTTTTCCATATACATATTGGAGTCGGATGAATTTTATCATATTGTTTAGTTCACAATTATTTTCTTAAAGAATATTGCTATATATTGAAAATGCTGTTAATTATGAACAGCCATCATTTCTAATAATAACAAGTGATGATAATATTTGTTTGTACATCTCTCGTGTTTGTTACACATTATGTCACTTTATGCTCTTGAAATCTTTTATCTTTTACTTTTATTTAGTATTTATTTTTTTTCTTAAACGAGTTTCTTTTTCAAATGAAAGTAAAGAATAGGATCCAAAGGAGAGTGTAGGGGTTTGAAAAATGCAACTTTAGCTGGTTAGATATATGTTGTTGATAGTGTAGAACCTATCACGGTTTATGGCCGACAAAGGCACTAATCATGTGGAAAAAGAATGTTACATAAGCCACTAGCCAAAGATTTGTAATCATATCTTCTTATTTTTTGCTTAATTAATACATTAGTCCCAAATTACCTTCTAAAAAAAATTGTGTAATTAATTATTATACTTACACTACAAAATATGGCTCAAACGGCCGTGTTCTCCAACGGTTCAAGTTGAGGACTGCATGGGGAGTGGATACGGTTTTAGCAGGGAAGAGAAAAAAGTGACAAGTTTTATATGGAGTCAACGCGAGTTTCATTTATGGAGCGCTTGTGCTTAGATGGAAACATTTGAGTTGAAAGAAAAGTCACAGTTCTTAATGCTTTGTACAAGTGAAGTAAAACGATAGCACGTGTGCTGCATAATAGAGCTCGCGTAAGTTTTATAGAAAAAAGTCACATTTCATTTTTCCTTTTTCTTCTTTTTTTTTTCTCTTTTTCCTTTTCCTTTTTTTTCTAAAAAAAATTCATTGAAGCAAGAGCTTAGTGAATACTTTATCGAGTTATATATATATATATACACACACACCATCAAATTGATAAATTATGCAGAAAAGAACCTCGTGCATTGGATTTTGAAACATGTGACACATGACATGTCGAATTACAGTAGAAAAGTTTCGAGTTAATTTCTTGAAATATTACTGTACTTTTAAAAAGTTATATCAAATATCATTATACTTTTAAACTTACCACAAATGTCACTGTAATTTCAAAAAGTTATCTTAAATACCATTGTACTTTAAAATTCACATAATATACCAGTGAACTTGTGAATGTATTATCTCATTTGCCACTATACTTTTAAAAAGTTATCTCAAATGTAACGGACTTGATGACATGCTTAACGGAATTTATCACGTGACATATTTAACGTTATTTTTTTAACTGAATATTTACAGAGTGGCAAATGAGAAAATATTTTCACGAGTTTAGTGACATATGAGGAAAGTTTTATAAAGTACAATGACACTAAAGTTTTATAAAACTTTCCTCATATACCAAGAAACTTATGAAAATGTTATCTTATTTGCCACTCGATCAACACCTGGTTAAAAAAATAACAGTCAAGATGTTACGTAGTAAATTCTGTTAGCCATGTCATCAAGTCAGTTACATTTTTTAACGGATGTGGCAAACGAGATAACACTTTCACAAGTTCAGTGGAATATGAGATGAGATTTAAAGTGTAATGACATTTGAGATAACTCTTTAGATCTCAGTGGCATTTCGGGTAAGTTTTAAAGTACAATGGAATTTGAGATAACTTTTCAAAAGTACAATGGCATTTCAGGTAATTAACTCAAAAGTTTCCACTCAAGCTTGCTGAAGATCTTGTTACCTCATCACAATGCACTACTCGCTCAAAGCGGGAACTTGGTGAGGAGTGAGGACACACAAGGGTAAGGAAATTAAGGAAGGATGTATGCAATTTGAATAGAAGATTGTCTATATGGAATTTAAGCATCTAACTTGTCACACCCCCAATTTCATTACCATCTTATCTCGAAATAACGGTGACGGAAGCATTTCAATATATATATCTCAATTCAAATTCAAGGGCGAGAGTTTACACAAATACAATTCAAAAGTATTGAGATACTTTCACTGCACACTCTGATAATTAAGTGTATTGTGAGCGACCTACAACGAAACCTCAACCACGTACCGAGATTTCGATCATATACATGTATCTTCTCCATCCTTTATGACGATCTGGCCATAAAGCTCTAAATTCAATACCTACAAGATTGTCAGAGGAGGAGGAGTGAGTATAAAGTACCCAGTGAATAACAACATGCATTGGCTTATGATGGAATGAAATAAGGCCATAATACCACAAGGAAGCCAATCATAAGTACAAGTTGGGTCATCACTAGCTTAGTCTCTACCCGTAAGTGCAATACACAAAGATTCAATAACAATTCAAAATGGCTGAGATCACATAATAAGGCCATAGTATCACAAAGCAAAGTAAACGGGTAAACAGCGCCACTAGCGATGCCTAAGAACAAAAACATTGGTTTATCTAAAGTAATAGTACACTATCAATAATCAACTGTCAAAACAATACAATAAAGGAATGAGAAGCAATTAAACAATTAAATATTGAATAACAAAGAGAGTTATTGAATATATGAGCTTCGAAGAGGGGGAGTCAAGGCACACGTTACTCACCTTTTTATTTCCCAAACATGGCTTGAATAATCCCAAATAGAAAAGTGTTATTAAAGCCTTGATATTCCTCAATTAAAACTATTTTTCGAGTTATGATCTAATTATATATGGTAATGAGCTTTTTTTAAGAGACAAATATGTGTTTTAGTAGGTTTTTATTGGTGTTTTCCCACCATGGCCAAGGTTAGACGAATTTTGGGGAGTTTGGATAGGTTGGGAGGTTTTGATAAACTTGAGGACCCTTTCGCCTTTTTTATAATAGTTGAGATTTTTTAATAAATTTTGAGTTTCACCAATCAAATTGCGACAAGTAGGGCGATAGGTGCCGTACATTTGGGGTAAAGTCCTTATACTTTGTGTCGCCTTGTGATTAAGTCACTATAATTTAGTTTATATCAATTAGGGACTAAATTCTTTCTTTAGCGTCAATTGAGTAATTGTCTAATGCAGTTCAATAAATCTTATAATGCTATTTAAGTAATTCTTCCAAAATAGCAATTATGTTGCTTATTTTAATTTGTAAAAGTTTACGGAATGTTACATAACTATTGCGCTACAATTGAAATATCGATTCAAGACAATGTTAACCCTAATTTCAATTTAGTGTCATTTTTATTTTATTATATTTTGCAATAAAGGTTCTCAACCTTTACACTCATTTGTATTTTCATCCCTAGCTTTAAGTCTAAACGAATATATCCCCATCTTTGCAAAATTTGTACTTTTCTCCAAATGTATATATTTAATAAATAAAATGTTATTATTAAAATGTTAGGGTCCATTTGGCAATCATTCAAATAGAATCTTGTTATTTGAAATTCATGTCACCTAAAAGTTAAATTTACAAGTTTTTGTAAAATTTTTTACAAAATAGAGTGATTTTATGTCATTATTACTCATGTAGGTTATGTAAATGGGGGGGGGGGGAATCTAGAAGTAAGATAGTGAATTTACCCAATTTCATAAAAAATTTTATATAGGTTTCTCAACGAAAAGAATGATTTTAATTGGAACCTATATACACTTATCTTGTTTTTATTTGTTAGAAATATCGAGTGTTTAATACTACTAATTAAAATTTTTTCCTCAGCTTTTGTGCTTTGGCCCATGTAAATATCCCTTCGTCTCACTAATTTGGGAACCAATTGGAGCACGTCCCTCCTCCTCCAAAGTCCAATCCACACTCCGTCTTTCTTCAACACTGCAATAAAAGAAGGCAATTAGGTGGCAATTTTGCGACACAGCCACTATCAATCAACTCTAAAAATTTAGCTCAATAACGGCAGGCATAATGAGAAACTCGCGCTGAATGAATGGTGTGACACTGATCCATCTCAAAGAATATTTGAAGACCAATCTGAACTATAATTTAATTTATTCTATCATGCATTTTCCGCAAGAAAATGTCAACAATTTTGTGTTAACATCAAGAATAAAAAATGGGAAAAAGTTGAATTTCAAGAGAAGTTATGTCAATCCTAATCATTTTTTTCCCTTTTCCCACTTTTTCCAAATTTTGAATCAAAACTTTTCCTAATTACATCGTTCTGATTGATTTGAAACAGAGACATATTGGATCACAGGGCATAAATATAAAAATGGCAAGTAAATCACATTAATGCCCTCAAATAATTGGAGTAGGATAGGACCATGACATGCACCAACTGGCAAATATCATGGCTCATAGCCCATCGCTATAGCCCCGTTTCTTGGTGATCCATTCCTTCTGGTTGCTCCACTGGTCGCCTCAGTCGGAAACCGCCCGGGAAACGCCGGCAACATTCTCCCCCAGCTGCTAACGCATCTTTAATCGGCTTTATTATTAATATGATCTCTCCGACCGCCATCAACCAGCCGACACAAAAGAACATAGCTAGCACGACAGAGCCATATGCATCGTCCTCCGGCAGCCACAGCCACGAGAGGCCGAGGCAGAGGATTTGCACCGGCAACGCTACCATTACTACTGTGGCCAGCATGTTGATTCGAACACGAATGCTCTTGTTGATCACAAAATCCAGCACTCTCCAACATGAAAACAAGAAGGCCGATGCATAAACAATTGCAAATACCCAAAAGACAATGCAACTAAAAAATGGAAACGTGCAAAGAACTGTTCTGTTTCCCTGAAAATCATTTGTAATAATAGAACTCCCATGCACAAATCTGGGTAGCTTCGTTTCCAATGGAGCAAAGTAGACCAAAATTGTCTGTATCAATGTCATGGGGGAACACACCATGCTTACACACAAAAGTGCCCACATTCGACAGGGGTTCTTTTTCTTTATTGAAACATTGACCAAGAAAAGAAGGGTGATCAAGAAACCCGGTTCGTAAAATCCAAGAGAGAGCACAACATGGATTTTACACAGACTGGCTTGTTGGTCTAACGTCAAAATTGGGTCGAAGTACTTTTGTCGAACATTTGGCAGACGGAAAATCTCGTTCCCAGCCCATAGAAAAGCAAAGGTTACAAGAAGCAGTCTTACGGTCCATAAAGAATTGAAATCTTGTAGATGCTGCAATCGGCGGGATCTTACGCGGAGATGGATTATAAAGAAGAAAGAAAGGGCGGAGAGGAGGAGGAGAGCGACGATAAAGGCGGCGGTGGCGACGTCAAAACCGCTTCTGGCCATAAGAACTGGCGGGAAGAAAAAAGTGGCATTCGTGTACGAAGCTTGATCAAAGGGTGGAACAGCCGGAGTCGGGGCCGGAGATGGAGAAGGAGCCGAAGATATAGACATGTGGGAATCCGGCTTTTGTGAAACCGCCGAGAAATCCATGTCATTTTGGTAAATGGAAGAATTAAAAAGTTTTCTCATAGATAACTGGGAACGTATCTGGAACGGCAGCTGCGGCGGGACCCGTCTTGGCAGAATTAACCAAAATATGAACAATAATTGGTGGCTGTAAATCGGGAATTGAAGGGTCTGAAATTACATAATGAATTTTTGTTTAGGCATGGGGAGGGCGAGGGGAGGGAAGGGGAGGGGGGTGGCAAGGGAATGTGTTTTTGTCTTTCCCTCCTCTTCTCCCAGAAGTGACGGGAAACTAGGTTGTTTGTAAAAACAACGAAAGATTGCGTTCGGACAGCATAGAGAGAAAAAAGAGAGAGGAGAAAGATCTGTGGTGGTTGTGGTGTTTTGACATGGTTCCAATGATTACGGTAGCCATTTCATTACTGGTCTCTTGTTTGGTTTTTTAGCCATGCAAAAACCAGCTCACCATTTTGCTAACCTTTCTTGGGATTTAATTCTATTATTATAGGGCTTATTAATTAAGTAACTGATATGTCAGTTGATGTGATTTGGAGAGTTTTTAATGTAATGATATTAGTGTTGCACTAATCAATCTCATTTGTTTGAGTTTCTTTATTTTCCCCTTTTATAAATTCATCTATTATGGTTTAACTGTTGATTTTACAACTACTTAACAATTATCGCACATTTCAAACTTCAATTAGATCTCCACCACTAATTTTCACTCATTATAAATTCCCTATACAAATTGCAAATATAAAGAACTTCAAACAAGTCTGGTAGTTATTTTTCTATAAGTTAACAAACGTTGTTTAATTAATTTAATATAGTCTCCAGCTTTTACATTTTGTATCAGTTAAGTCCTCAATTTCTTTCAACGCTATAGGTCTCCACTTTTTTACAAATCAACACACAAGTTCCGTAATCCCATAAAATGACAATTATGCCCTTACATTTTAAAATAAATAATAAACAAATAAAAAGAAAATAATTTCTTCATATACCTGCCTAGGGGCGGATCCAACGGGAACAGCACGTGCCGACCACTTTTATTTTTATTTTTTTCAAATTTACATAGGAAAAAGATTATATATATACACACACCTACAGTCAGTTAAGTTGATTTTTCTTTTTCATTCTAGCTCGTACAAAAAATTCCTGGACATGCCCTATATCTATCTAGCTACCCCACCCCTAGCCCCTACTTGACTGGAAAAATAAAAAAATTTGGCTTCAAAATTTTTTTGGATAGGATGGAAGAAACAAACGCCCATTTTGTATCATTTATGGTAAGAATGAGGGAGCGGACAGCAAAAGATTGGCTTCTCTTTTATTAGTGGAGTTTTTCATTTTCAATCAAGTTGGGGGTGTGTAACTAGATATGTAGTATAAGGAGGAAATTATTTTCTTTTTTTATTTATACATTTTTTTAAAATCTTTTTATTTTTATTTTAGGAGTAAAGGGCATGAAGGTCATTTTCATGGCATTGGAGACTCAAGGTGTTGAAAAATAGGGACGCAATTGATACAAAGTGCAAAGATTGGGACGATATATGAAATTTACCCAAAATTTCACAAAAGGTCCCCACGATGTGCAAAAAAGTAACAATTTCATTCTAATATTTTTTAAGGTTGTGGGTTGCTGACATTTCAAAAATATTTATAAAAACTCTCTATGAAAAAATTTCTTTAATTTTCACTGTTCATTTTTTCATAAACGATAATTTTACTCTTTATTCAAATGAATAAGAAAATAAAAGTTTTAAAATTTATTTTGATTTCTCAATCCACTTTCTCTTTCACACATTCATGCATATTCATCTGTACATCGTATTCTCATTCACCCACTTCACACAACATGTACATACATATTGATTAATGTATTATCTTTTTCATTCCCTACTTAACAATACCAGTACTACCCTACCATAGTCACTTCCTATAGCAAACTCTCTGAGATTCAAACTTAAATAAACAATGACAATTGAAATATAATTGATATTCAAGTCATAAAAAATTGTAATGATTAAAACTGTATGAATTTTCTTTATCTCCATTACAACCCCTTTCATCCCAAATTTTCTTGTTTAAATGTAGCCAAAAATCTCCTTTTTGTTGTCATTAGATGCAACCCTTTTGTTGCAACTCCTCCCTTCTCAACTTAAGTAGGATCTTACCCTCCCCTTCGCAGCAAAAAAAGAAAAAAAATGAGGGAAGTGATAGTGGTATTTGGTAAAAGTTAAGAGTAACTAGTTGAAGAAGGCAACATATTCTTTCGTTTTTTTATTTTAAATCGTTTGGATTTTTAAAAGTTTTTTTGTATATTTTTTTTTTCATACAATGAGGGTAAAATGGTTATTTCATACGCATATAAACGTGAAAATGAATGAAAATTGTCCATAACGCCCTTTTGTACATATTTTTGAAAGGTTGAAGACATACAACTTTGAAAAAAGAAAAAGTTAGGATGAAATTGTTACTTTTGCAAAGGTTGGACCTTTTGTGAAATATATCCTTAAGACTAAGAGCTTGTTTGATTGTCATTATTTGTTCAAAATTGGAGAAATTATAATGAAAAGAAAAATATAATGTGTATTGAAAATGTAAAAAAAAGTTTAAAATATGTGATTGTAATTGAGCAGTTGTCAAATCAAATGTCAGTAGGTAAATTTGTAATATGAGAAAATAACAGGTATCAAACAAATACTAATTAATTGTTTGAAAATACTTCCAATTCAGAGATAGTTGATGTAGAGTAATAACAAATACATTAATTATTAGGCATATATGGAAATGAAAAATTAAAAATTGACTATCTTCTTGAAATGAATGAAATATTATTTATGACTATTTTTGTGGGATGGGGGAGTATTATGTCACATCAGTGTTTAGTGCTATTGTAGCATCAGTATTATGTCACATCAGTCAGAATCATATCAATTCAATCATAAGTGGATCCACATTTGAATCCCAATTGACCCCTATCTCCGGAATTCCAGACAGATTAATACAGATACAAAGCAGATACCACACTAATCGTTGTCCATCTCGGTATCATTAGATAGCTTCTAGTGTGGCAACAGAGCATAGCAGAACAGATACAGAACGGGTAGAGCGACTAGTAATTCAAAATGCAATATATTAATCTTTCTTTACAATGCATCATAATCCATATTCATTGCTTTAATCAAATACATGCTTTGACATTTCAAAACATTGTCAATGCTAAAAGAGAATCAAAGTGATAGTTACTCACCTCAAATCTTCTTCGAATGATCTCAAGTAGAAAAACGTCATTAAAACCTTGATTAAGGTAATTTTTTAAGCTATAATCCTTCCATATATGGTAAGGGATCATTTTCAAAGGGTAAATAATTGTTTTGATGAGTTTCTATGGTTGATTTCCTTCCTTCAAGGACTTTGGACGAATTTTGGGTTATTGGAGGGAAAGAGGATGGTTTGGGGGTCTTTTGGGAGGTTGAGGACCCAAAGGTCCTTTATATAATAGTTGGAATTGAGTTAG